>VSMD01086465.1:0-106157 GCA_008750895.1 Mirza zaza
CCCAGCCCTTGTCCCAAGTCCTATATCATGGTCAGAACTGAACTCATCATCTTTCCCCTCAAACCTGCCCCTCTTCTCTTTTAGTGAAAAGAAAGCACTGGGTCCACCTAGTCACTTTCGTGTCAGTCATTCTATGTCCCTCCTTCTCACCATATCTACAAGTCACCAAGTCCTGGAGAGCACAACCTTGTCCCTCCCCCCTTTTTAAGGGAAATTTGAACCTTATTTCCTTGCTTAAGATCTTATAGGATAAACTCCAGCTTCTTGTCCTGGCATCCAAGGCTTTTGATGACCTATCTCCTAAAGACCCTTCTAGATTTCCCCAACATCTGCTAAAGGGAACATCAGTTCCATGCAATGGTAAAAGCATTATGTGATGAAAAGAGTTCTGCGGTCCAAATAACTTTGGAAAATTCTTGTTAAAAACAGAACAAAACAGGCTTCTTTGTTGCCAGATTTTAAATATTCTCAAGGCCATTGTGACTCCCCACAAGAAAAAACTACAGTATGCAAAATTTCCTAATCTTATTTGGCCACGGAACCACCATTTCTCCTGAAGTCATTCACAAAAAAACAGGGCTGTGTAGCACACATTCTGGTAAACACTACAGTCTAACTACATCCCGATTGTAGAGTTTGGCTCTCCCAGGCCTAGAACAAACTGCTCAGGTTCCTAGAGGCCATCAGTATGCAGTCTCAATGCAATTTCTTCATGTCTGACGCTGAGACTAGGCATTATGTGACTATGAACAGCGGCATCAGGTGGCACTGGTGGCATCGCAAATGATAGATTCAGGTGACTTGGCGTGCTAACACAATTTTGCTGGAGTTTTGGGGTGACGTGTTTGAGGTTGCATGACTTGGCCATCCCCTACTTGAAGTTACTGAGACTTCGTAAGACTTCACCTGATCCTCTTCTATGACACTAGCACACCTGGAGACTCAAGAACAGGTGTCCTCAAACTACAGCCGGCGGGTGTTTTTGCTCGTTTGTTTTTTTACTTCAAAATAAGATATGTGCAGTGTGCATGGGAATTTGTTCATAGTTTTTTTTAAAACTATAGTCCGGCCCCCCAACGGTCTGAGGGACAGTGAACTGGTCCCCTGTTTCAAAAGTTTGAGGACCCTGCCAAAGAACCTATGCACATAAAACATTCCCAGGCTGACACCCGGTGATATGCTTTGTAAAGATGTATACTTTGCACCTGTCAGTATTCTGCAGTTTCCATGAGAGGTATGTGTCAGGATTTTTATGCCATGCATCCACCTAAACCTACGCCACCTTTGCTTTAGTCACCGTCACACACACACACACACACACACACACACACACACACACACACACACTCTTTCCCAGCCATGTCAACGTGGTTATGTAGTTCTCACAACACCACGGTGGAAAGGCAAGCTTCTGGGCCTTTACCCAAACCTCTCCTTCTGTCTAGAATACTTTTCTCTCCTTGTCTATAATCTCTTGAGCCTCACCTGAAACATCTTCTCCACTATGGAACATTTGCTGATCAAAACTCCCAAGTATTGACTATTTCTTTGTGTCCCCACCAAGTATCACGTAATCCCCTGTGGTAACGTTATTTTACGGTCCTAGTTTCTTTACATGCTTGTCATCCTCTACCAGGCTGTGACCTCCTTGACGACAAAGCCCACATCATACTAGGCTTTGTGTAGAGCTAAAACATAGTAGGCATGCGGTGGTTATTGTATAAAAAAGAATGAATGGACATAGTCATGATCTCTTTTCAGATCACTTCTATTTCTCTAACATTCCTGGTCAAATTTTTAGAAAGCCACACATGTATAATGCTAGATAGAGCAACCTGTGGAAGTGTCTATAGCAAATTGCTGATATTCATTAACTTAGCATGTTGGGATTTGAAAGTACCAGTGATCATGCAGTGAAAGAGACTGTTCGGTTTCTTTAAAAATGATTTAATTTGTTACAAGCATATTTACTTTTGTATTTTAAAAAGATATAATTAGAAAACATTTATAGTGATATAAAAGAAGTGATTAAAAAAGGGAAACAAGAAAAGATTGCCAGTGATTTGATTAGAAAAAAAACTAACTTTTGTGAGTAGAGATAGAAATATACTTCTTTCCGTAACATAAAAAAGAAAAAAAAAACCCAAAAGCATCCAGCTTCATTTTTAGTGATAAGACACAAAAGGCTTTACATTAGAAATTCAGGGGAAAATATGCCAGTATTCCCTACTATTATTGAATATTTTCCTTGAAATTCTGGCTATAAGACAAAAATAAGTAAATGACAAGGAACAGTCAGTGGACGTGATGTGACAATAATAATTGGTAGAAAATGTAGTCTTATACTTAGATGATTTGGTAACTAACTGAAAAACTATTAAAATTAATAACTATGTAAAGATAAACTTTCCTAGATATAATTTGAAACTAATTATTGGACATAGCAGAAAATGATTCTATTTACAAAGTCAATAAAGACAAGTTACTTAGATATTAATGTAGTTTATATGAGATAAACTATTAGTATTACATTTTAACTGAGAGATATAGAAAAAGCACTCAAATCCATCATCTAAGTTTCTAGAAGGAAATAGCAAATATTTTGAAGAAGTCAATTTTTCCTACATAAATATATAGTTTTAAGGCAAAATTCTAACATTTTATTTGTTTTTTCTTGGGGGTAGGGGGTAGGTTGTGGTGCATTTAATTCTATAGTCTACCTGAAAAAATGAATAGAAGAAAATTTCAAAATGGTTTAAAGAAGGAGAAAATTGAACTACCTCATAAAAACTATGATAAAGCTATGATTATTAATAAAGTTGAAAATTGAACTATCTCATAAAAACTATGATAAAGCTATGATTATTAATAAAGTAGTGCTGGTTCATAGAGACAGATTAGTGGAACGTAATCTATCTTCTATATCTATGTCAGATATCTCTGACATAATCCACAGTTTATATGAGAATTAAAAAGTAATCCTAGTAGTCTGGGAGGCCGAGGCGGGCAGATTGCTCAAGGTCAGGAGTTTGAAACCAGCCTGAGCAAGAGCAAGACCCCACCCCTACTAAAAAAATAGAAAGAAATTAATTGGCCAACTAAAAATTTAGAAAAAATTAGCCAGGCATAGTGGCACATGCATGTAGTCCCTGCTACTTGGGAGGCTGAGGCAGGAGGATCGCTTGAGCCCAGGAGTTTGAGGTTTCTGTGAGCTAGGCTGATGCCATGGCACTCCAGCCCAGGCAACAGAGTGAGACTCTGTCTCAAAAAAAAAAAAAGAAAAGAAAGAATTAAAAAGGTACACTTTATCTGTTAAATAAAACTACAAACCAAGGGCGAAGAGATGGTTTACTCAAAATAGTCTTTGAAAAAAAATGCCTACATTAAAAAAAGAGCAAGTGGGGCTACTTCAACCACCATACCACAAAATAAATCCCTGATAGATTCAGATGTTAAAAAATAACTAAAACTAGAATGTAAAAGTATGTCTAATTTCTGGATAACAGAACATAACAAAACATAGAAACCTAGTAATATATTTAAGTAATCATGAAAACAACAACTGAGAGAAAAGATTACTTGAACAAATGGAAAGACCTAGAATGTTTCTGCATGAGAAGACATTACAGAAAAGAAGCCAATTTCTCAGAAATTAATCTATATACTCAAAAGCAATCATGGTATGTTTGATTTTAGAAAATTACAAATGATTCTAAAAATCACCTATAGGAACAAACAGAAGACAAGAGAGAGAAAAATTTCAAAAACTTATAGTGGGGGTTCCTGCCTTGCGTGATACACTCTACAACTATACTAATTAAACACAAAGTGATTTGTGATGGAAGATGAGACAAATCAATGAAGCAGAAAAAGGGGTTGAGAAATACAACATATCCAGGTACATTAATTATGTGATATATTATCAAGTTAGAATGAACTTTCTGGAAAGTCATTTGGCAATGTTTATGAAGCATATCAAATGCTTATACACTTATCCTTAGTAATTCTAGAAATCTATCCTAAGGAAATAAGTGGGTATGGAAAAGGTTTATTCAAAGATGTTTCTCACATCTTTATATATTATCAAAATAAATGTGCAAGTAACTTAAAATTTAATGTATGCTATTAAGTAACTAAAAAGAAAACATAATTTAAAGACATGAAAAATATTAACATTAGTCTAAATGCAAAAAAAAGGAGATGATAATGCCAAACTTTCAGTTTAAAAAAGAGAATGTAAGAAAAAGATCAGATAGAAATATACCAAAATATCTTTAGTTGTTCCCACTGGGATTGTTGTCTGTTTCTTTCTATTCTCTAGACTTTTTACAATGTATCATCTGAATAAACATCACTCAATAAAATAAACGAAGTGTTTCGTATCTTTTAAGTCTTAACAGAAAGGGTTTCCTTCCGTATAACACAAGATACTTTATTCCAG
The DNA here is from genome assembly GCA_008750895.1 of Mirza zaza. Lineage (NCBI taxonomy): Eukaryota > Metazoa > Chordata > Mammalia > Primates > Cheirogaleidae > Mirza > Mirza zaza. The sequence continues at coordinate 4,442 of VSMD01086465.1, forward strand.
TGGTCACATTGCAGTATTCATTTCACATAACTTGTGCTCCTGTATTTAGTTTCAGGCAAGAAGCCCAACATTTTGTGCATTTTGGTCAAGTGTGCATTTGAACTTACCGTCCTCTTTGCTTTATTATTGTGTGTAATGTGACAGCGATCAAGCAGAGAAGAAGTAACACAAGTGCAGAAATAGCTAGAAAGAAAAAATAATGAGTATTAAATGCCAGAAAAATGTGACCTATATTGTTTTGAACTGATTGTGGTGGCCTATTGCTAGTGGTGGCGGAAATGTTATGTGACTCTTACACTTAACCCTTCTTGGTCATAAATACTGAATTCCTGAATAATCATACTTGGGCTTAAGGTTTTTCTGATGTGACCCAGCCCACATTTAATCAAAAGCATCAGGCACGTGATTAAGGAGTTACAGTCAACTTTCCATGGACTTTTTATATTCCATTCAGTTTTATTATTAACATTCTTGTCACTGGGGTGAAATTAGGAGCACAGGACACCATGTTCTTATAATTTTGCATAACAACATTTAACTCTCAGTTGCAAAATATATTTTGCTACAGCAAACTAGGCCGTCCTATTTCAATCATACCAAATTATGCAAAAGACCAAGAGTTAATGAAAACTAAAATATCAATTTAAAAAGAAGGAATAATAGGCTATTCAAATTATTTATCCAACTCTACCCCAAAGTAACATTTTGTAATGTGACACGTATATTACAATATCCTTAAAATACCAAAAAACATCATTTCCTTTGAGTTAAAGTAAAAAAAAAATATTAACAGGTAGGATATAGGACCTCTAGTTTTATGTATTTTTATAAAACATCATAAAAGCTTTTCTTTAAGTATTTAAGACAACTTACCAGAAATAATAGGAACAAACAAATCTAAGGAGAATACAAAATCATGAAAATATTAGTCTAGTAGAATAATTCAATGTAGCCCTAAGTCCCCTGGTAATGTCACAGAATTCAACACTCAGCTCCCTTCTAAGTCTATTTAAAAAATATACTGGAACCCTGAGTCATGCCCACACTTTTCTTATGTAACAACTCACTGGACTTTTTTTTTTTTTTTTTCACTTTAATCAGGTAGGTTGTGGGAGTTCACTAATGGAAAAACCCAATATACTCAATTTCATAATCAGAGATTTCTCAGGTTAGAATGCAAATATTAACTGCCATACATGGTTAGTTAACATATTTTTGGAGCTCCCTGTCAAATTAGTAAGTGCTTAAAAAAAAATCAAGATTCAGCAAGTAGAGTAGTCTCCACAGTAACTCCTTTCAAAATGTAAGGTGGTTAGTTTTGCATTTCGGTTCCTTTTAAGGTAGCGTTCCTCACTATTTTCTTTTATTTACTTCCCTCATCCTCAGACAGCTGTGCTGGTTCTAGAATAGACACCACCAACTTCAAGTTCCTTTGCTATCCGTACCACTGGCCTCAGACCTAGGACAATTTAAAACCCCAGAGACTCCACATTGAGGGAGACCCCTCGCTCTCTTCTCTCCATGGGCTGGGTACCCGCCATAGTGAAGCCCTTTGCTCTCACCCGATTTGCAAACGGCCAGGGGAGGGTCCCACTGACGGTCGGCCTGGCACTGGCTCTGAGGACTGCCGTCCAGGGTGTACCCGTCTTCACACTCCAGAGTTACGATAGCTCCGTACTGATACATTTTCCTAGGCTCCAGCCCCTTCTGGATTCCGTTCATATTTGCTGGAGAGCTACAGTTTACCTCTGAAATGAAAGGAATCTAATTAAGGCAGAGTCACATTTCAGTCTTTTACCAGGAAAACAGAGACTGCCCTTCATAGTAAGGTTTATGACATCAACTTATTTCATTCTCAGCAAGGAAAGCTTCGTTGAAATAGGCTAACACAATATCCTAGGCACAGTCTTTAAGTGTCAGCTATCTATCATCTCAATAACCTCTAGGTAATTTAAGCCAGGTTATTTTCTTTCTTTTTGCTTCAGTTTCTATGCTGACAGTGTTGGATAATTTTAACGGCTTCTTAGAGAAATGATGAAGGCTGAACAGGTAATATTAAATATTCTGAATTGCTGTTTTATCTGCTCCTACTCTTACTAATTCTTCACACTTGTGCACGCTTTCTCATTTCTTCTTTCTGCAATGCAGGGGTCAATAGTGTGAGATCTTGGATTTGAATCTTGACTCTAGTTCTTACTACGTGTATGACTTTGGGTAAATTACAAATCTCTCCACGCTTCTGGAACCTCGTCTATAAAACAGGGGTAATAATGGCACCAAGCTCAGGTGGATCTCATGAAGACTAAATGATAAAATGCAGGTAAAGGGCTGTGCACAGTATCTGGCATAGAGTAAAAAGCACTCAGCAAAAGATATTAGCTGACCAGTCATATTTCACATGCATTGTTTATGATAATGAAAATGACTTTCTGAAACTTTTATAAAAAATTTACCCATAATTCCACAATGACTCAGAGAAAATATACTCAAAAGACCATTGTGCTTTCTGTTGGTACTTAGTCATCAAATACACACTTACCATAACTATAACCACAGTGTAAATACGATCTGTGCTTCAGTTGCTTAAGTTACAAAAACACTTCAATTTTCTATATGTAAATGACTACAGAAGTGGTCATTCGCTAAGTAGATAACAGCCTAAGACATTTTTCTTATTTTGAGATATTTAGAATAATGAATACACTAATCCAATTAAATGCATTTAATTAGATTATTCAAATGATGCATTTCTTTGGCTATTTTAAGATGAAAGCACTTAACCGAGTATATCTATTTGGCACAAATGTGATTCAAAAATAAGAAAAAATAGATAAAGCACCTTTACAATAAGGGGCAGGTTGGCTCCAGGTTCCTTCATATGTGCAAACGAGGAGTGCCTCTCCCACCAGCAGATAGCCTTGGTCACAGCTGTACAGGATGGACATCCCAGGGAAAAACCGAGCTATACTGCCACCAGTATGATTCCCGTTGGGGATCTTGGACGGAGGTTGACACCCTAAGACAGCTTAGACACCAATAAGAAAGGGTCTTTAATTCAGCACAGAGAAACACATAGCCAACACTGTCTCTGGGTAATAGTGACACAGAAAGGCAGCAGGTCAACTAATTGGGATCCAGAAACACTCGTTCATTACGCCCAGACCAAGCAACGCTGGATGGAGACCTGTATTTCCTATGTACATCACATTAATATATGATCTGAAGAAAGTGTCAAAAGTAAGATAAGGAAACATCAATGGCTATGGTCCACAACTGTAGTCCATCAGCCAACAGTATTCTTTTCTTTTCCCTTTAGGTAGCAGGCAGGCTGTGGTCTAAGGGTCACACATTCAACTGACTACAGGAGTTAGGAAGGGAAGCCACCAGACATGAAAAATCAGAGCGCCTCATCCTTCTAAAATTGGCGGCCACCGCTCAGCAAAAGTCACTAGCCCTCACTGCTTGCAGGTTCGCTGTTCATCTTGGGCTGAAGATGCGTTTCACTTAAAATCAGCCTACTCTGCTAGCCAAAGAAAACAGATCTAGGGAGCTGGATTCAGATCTTGGGGTCACCAATTGGCAGCCTCTGCCATAGCCACTGAAAGGAATGAGGATGCCAAATGGTAACTAAAATTACGAGGAAGATAATTCAGTGGGTTTAAAGGCCAGCTTCACTCTCCAGAACACCCAAAGTTCTCTTTCTGGCTGGTATTATAATATCAAATTATCAAGCAATATTACCGCCAAACATTTGCCAAAAAAAAAAATGATATGTGCATTTTTCTTATTCTAAATCCGTAAGAATAATAAATTTGTAGACTCCATCAATTTGGAAGTTAAACATGATTCTTTCATGCACTAGTGAGCAACACACCGAAAAAGGAAAGGCGAAAAAAGAATCAGGCAAGAAGATGAGAAAAGGCAGGCATCGTGTAAAACAATAGAATTGCCTTAGCTTTTAGATGCTTTTCTTTAGACAGAATGGCAAGTGCAAATTCGAAAATCCTTTTCCTTATTCTGTACAACAACCCATATCTTATCCCTTAAAATATCTTACCCATTCTGATACAAGTTGGTACACCTGGCACCCAGGTATTATCCGTATGACACTTAATCAAGTGACTGCCATTCATGATGAAGCCAGGATTGCAGGCAACATACACTATGTCATTGTGGGAATATGCAGAATGAGTTTCATTGAGCGTGTATCCGTGTCTGACTTCCGGGTTAGGGCAACGAGTTACAGCGGGAGATTCTAAGCACTGAGGGGGAGGGCCACTCCAAGATCCATGTCCTTGAGAATCATTTCTGCACTGCAAATATTTCTCTCCCAGAAGGTAGAATCCTTGGTCACATTCATAAGAGACTTCATTTCCATATAGAAAGTGTCCTGCCATCATGCCCGAGTGCCTCCCATTGTCAATCACGGGTGGAGGTGGACAGCGAATAACTGCAGAAGAGATTTAGGGAATTCCAACTTCAGCTGGTACATCAAGGTGGGTGGCCTTTGTTTACATATAAATGATACTCTATAACTGCATATACTTCATGTAACTAGAAAATGATTTAAATTTTGCAACCTGGTTTTTATGCTTTTCTAAAACAGCTTTACTAAATGTTATAATTATATGAGTTTTATACATACTCATTCCAAAAAAAAATTTTTTTTTTTCAGAAAATACAGTAAAGTATTAAGAAAGAAAGAAATACAGCTATGTTCCCATGACCTAGCGATATGGGCTATATGTTTTTTTATTGTTAGCAAAATTAGCAGATTTATGGCAAATAGCTCCTACTTGACGAAGTTGTTTCCCAATGCCAGTGCTGACCAAGCCCTGTAAGATTTTTCTTATCTTACTTCCACTGAAGGAGAACCCAAAGGCTGTATGTAGAAGCAGTGGTAGACTCGCCTATCTAACGTTCTAACTACCACTGTCAGGTTTTAACTTACCTTTACAAAGTGAAAATTTTTGGAACCAAACCCCCTTCCTAGCATCTTGACACTTCTGATAACCATGTCCAGTCAACTGGTACCTGCAGAGAGATAGATAATAATACATTTCCTCTTCCCAATATCACATCTCTGCAACCTAGCCTCTTCAAACCTCAAATTCAGAGGGTCTCGTAAACAAGAACTTTGGTAGACAGGGCTTGAAGCTCAGCTCAGTCTTCCAAGTAAGAAAACTACTTTAGACTTAGAGTCACTCAGAGCAAGGCCCTTTCCGTGTCAAGAAAGGACTGAAAAGTCAAAGTTGCCTGTTAGGCCACTGGGACCTCCCACTCTCTGTGCACATGACAATAAGGAACCTCTAAAGGGAGTCACCAGGACAAGCCCAGGGTAGAGTCAATATGCAAAACGAGGGGGAGACCCTTTCTCGGATTCAATCATCTCTTACCCATTTGGACAGGATGTATTAACTGGCTCCACATGCGAATCAGCTGGAATTTCCCCAAGATCCTCTCTCACAGGCTGACATGCTTCTGCAGGAGCGAAAATGGAAAGACGGTATTTATAGATGCCTCATGTCAAAGAGAAAGACAAGTGGAACTCAAAGTACCTTCACACCGTGGGGCAGAAGGACTCCAACGTCCCGAAGGCATACAGCGAATGGATTTGTTTCCCACAAGCAAGTAGCCAGGGTCACAAGTGTAGTCTACAGTCATCCCAGAGACAAAGAGGACCGTATTTCCACCTGTATGCTGACCGTGGAGTATCCCAGAAGGTGGCTGGCAGTCTGAAGAGAAAACTCCCCACATAAATACCAACACAGACGAATTTCAACTCGAGAACATTACAACAGTTCACAACAGACGGCCTGCAACCTCAAAGCCAAAGACCAGGAAGCTCTGATTCATCGCTGAGTGTTGTCTGCTCTTTTGAAGGAACTAGGCCCCTTGAGACGGTCCTCTCGTCATCTGCCCTGAATGGATGAGCCCAAATCCAAGGGGGCATTTGCACAAAGAACACGCACAGCACACAGAACATTCTATCACAGAATGGAAGACGTGGAAAGTCACCTATCTGTGCCCCTTTGCCTTTTTTCCATAATACAGTTTTGGGATAATGAACAACAATAAGTAAATAAATGTCTTCCTGTTTTTTCTTTTTTTCCTTATTGGGTTTTTACCTTTTTCACAAACTGGTATTTCAGGATCCCAGGTGTTATCAGCTTTGCAACGAATCTGGCTACTGCCCTTCAAAGTAAATCCATCTCGACACGTGAATGTCACGCTGTCGTTGTAGGTATACGGGGCTTCCTTGCCAGATATCTTGTATCCGTTTGCAATGGGGGCAAGTAGGCACAGGGCAGTAGGGAGGGAGAGTTTACAGGTGGGTGCGGGACCACTCCAGGTGCCTCTTTTCTGATCGTCGCTGATACAACGGATGGTGCTCTCGCCAGTGAGGTCGAACTGCACTCCTCTCTCTGGCCCCGGGTGACATGTGTAAGTGACCGTGGTTCCATAGGAAACATCTTCTGAGGAGCTCCCTGTGTGTGCCCCATTGGGGATAACAGGGGGTGGTGGGCAAGTGATTTCTGGAGAGATGAAAAGATAACGTGGGATTCTATTCCAGTATTAAACAAACACCAAAGGATAGAAATGAAACTGGTTACAAACCTGTTGTTTCTTGGAGGGTTTGGGTCAATTTTATATCAGATCTCATTATATATGTAAAATTCAACTTAGATTTCGCAGGAAAGAAAATCTCTATTGAAAGTGAGCATGCTTGATCAATATCATATTGATCAATATCATATTGAGTGACAGTAAGGCCCAGTGGCAAATTGTTCATTAAAAGAAGAATTCTTTTGTAAATAGCCAATAGGAGAATAAAAGGCATAGGGGAACAGAATTATGCATTCTTGGGTGCCATCTTTTGTTCTATTAAGTGGTGGAAACGGAATCTGAGATCAGACCTGACCTCTCCACTAAACTGTGGTGTACTCAAAATGAAGACAGTGGTTCATATACTCACTGCTGTCATCATTCTTATAATCCTAAGTCACAAAAGAGAATCAGTACCTACGTACACTTAACTAATTGAAGAAGGAAAAGGTGACAACAGAAAGATGTGGCAAAACTGTGCAACTATAACTGTCAGCAAACTTAATAGATCAGAATTGAATTCTATAGTTCCCATAACATGGCCCAAAACAGAAATCTTCCAGGCAGTGTGTAGATCTCACATTATTGTAGTTCCTATGTCCTTTTTGCTACTCACCATTGCAAACACGAATCTCCATATACCAAGGAATTCTGTCTTCACACAGCTCATAAACACTTTCACCTAACCGGTACCTAGAGACAAAGAGTCATGTCATTTTGCCACCAGGTGACCACTAAGCTAAGCAAGAGTCTGCAAAGCAGACTCGCCACTTTCAGGACAAGAAGCAACAGGAACAGAAATGTAGCCAACATCAGCACCACCCATACACTGCACAGGCATAATTTCCATGCATGGAAGAATAGCGTGATTGACACTTCCATGAACACGTGACAGGGAAGGACCTTGGGACAAACTCTAACATTGAGCTCACAGCGTGCACTTACAAGCCAGACCTGGTTTAGGCTGAGACAGCCTTCACTCACCCTTCTTTGCAAAAAGGGTTAACATGTGGTCTAATAAATTGATTCTGGGGTTTTGTAAAGAGCTTCTTTCCTGCAGGTTTACATTCTGCCTCTAAGGAAAAAGACGTGGATGAGAAATGGACTCAAGGCAATCTCAGTACAGGCAAGACATCTACATTTGAGACCTGGTACCTTTGCATCTGGGGGCAGTGGGTGTCCACACTCCATCAGGGGTGCAATGTATGGATTCTTCTCCCACCAGCACATAGCCAATGTCACAACTATATTTTATGGATGCTCCTGGGTCAAAGTGGACCATGTGTCTATCTTCCTTTCGCCCATTGAGGATTTCAGGAGGGGCCTGGCATTCTAAAGAAAAGGGGGGAAAAATCTCCTTAAATAAACAACAGAAGGAAACTGGGCCAAATAAATTAACATTCAGGCTACAATCCCACTCTGGTAGCAGTTTTATGATACAGAAGATATCTTGCAGTCCAGAACTGGGTCATTTTCGATCAGTGTTTCTTCATCTTTTTTTTTTTTTTTCTTTTCTCCACCGAGACTGCTGCGGATTTGGTTCAGTTCCCACTCGGTGCTGCAACTCCTCTCCGGTCTCTTCCCTTCTTAAAGAATCATCTTGTTTGCTTTTAATGGAAGATTCTGATACACCCTTGGGATGGTGGCTGTGATGACTTCCCTTTTAGGAAATCGCTATTAAGACAAACAAGCATTTTTCTCCCACTTATTTTTATCCCTAAAGAAGTGGGCAACTTACTGATTCCTAATATTTTTCCCAAGCATATTCCCACAGAATGCAACAATGGTAGGGGCGTGGTGTTAAGCAAGTCCTCTGTAAAACTCACATTTGCTATATTTAGTATAGTTGAGGGGGGTAGATAGTGGGAAAGGCCCTGCTTGAAGCTGAAAGCCCCTTCTTCTAATTTTTTCAAAAAGATGAATCAGTGACACCTTTTGTGAGCATTGGAACACTCACCCTTTTCGCAGACTGGTGCCGATGGCTCCCACGTGCCTTGGGCGTTACATCGGATTTGCTCGTTGCCCTTCATGGTGAAGCCGGGCAGGCAAGCAAATGCCATGGTGTCGTTATAAGCGTATTGATCTTTCTGTGCAGTTAACACCTTGCCCCTTAGGATCTGGGGCTGTGCACAGTAAACCGCAGGAGTAGAAAGTTCACAGCGTGGGGCAGGGCCACTCCAGGTCCCAGCCTTCTGACTATCAGTCGTACAACGGATAATGCTCTTGCCGATGAGGACGAACTTTACTCCTTCCTCTGGGTCCGGGTCACAGGTGTAAGTGACCGTCCTTCCATACGGAACATTCCCTGAAGAGCTGCCTGTATGTCTCCCATTGACAACAGGGGGAGGCGGTGGGCAAAAAATTTCTAAGGAAATTGCAGAGAGAAATGACAAGATCGCAGGTGTGCCACAAAGAATGCCTCTGATGCCTGATGCCACTCTCACCTCCTAGGGCTGTCATATCTGAATCTATAATGACTCAATCAAGGCAGCTATTAAAAGTATGATTTTAAAGCTTTATTCCTGAGTATACCCACTCTGCTGATCCTTTGATTTCTTTTACCAAATATACAATCTCCCTTGACGTACATGGCCTGGCTGCCTGCTTAGCAAGTCCACGTGGCTTTCAGAGGAGGAAAATCCCAGGAACCCCAGAGGATAAGGAGGTAATTGAAGGATGCTTCAGTGAAGACCGTCTCTCTTAAAGATCTCTAGGAGTTCTTTGTTCTTTAAGAGTCTTTATGGTAACAACTGAACTAAAAGCTTTTGGTTAGGCTGAGAATGCAGTGTGCTGTTGGACTTCCAATCAAGGAAAAAGGTCAGAATTTGCCACAAATTCTGAACAAACCACGGTTGCCTGACCTACCTTTACATTCGGGCATTTTGGTCCAGACAGCTTGTTCTCCGGCAATTACACACTGACTAGAAGCTTGGCCTTGTAATCGATACCTGGAGACAGAGGGTTGACATTCAGAACTATCGGGCAGTTTGTGCTGAAGAACAGCAGCCTCTACCTAAAATCCAAGACAAGACTTAACTGATGAGGTGCACCCTTTTCATCAGCATTGCCTCTCACGACCTCACCCAGGCTGCCCATAGAGCCTCACAGAGGAGCCTTCTGCAAGCTCCACCGTGCACGTGGAACCAAGGTAAATGAATTAAGTCTCGTAGACCGTGCTGACACTCACCCTTCGTTACAGGAAACGGTCACAGTGACGCCAACCCGAAGACTTGAAGGCATCTTTATCTGCCCATTGAGCAGCCGTCCTGGAGGTTTGCACTGTGCCTCTAAATAAAGCAAGCCGGAAATTAGAAAAGCATGGCAAGCAACAGAACAGCCCAAGTCCTTAAAAATCAGTTGTAAATTTCGGGTACCTTTACATGTGGGAGCTACAGCACTCCAGGCTCCAGAAGACAAACAGTGAATGATCTTTTCTCCAAGAAGCAAGTAACCAGGTTCACAGCTGAACGTCACAGACAATCCTGGGGCGATGGAGCCCACATTCTCCCCCGTGTGATGTCCGTTGGGGATCGTGGGAAGTGGCGAACACTCCAGGGGGAAATCTTTACACACGCACACAACACACAGTCAGGAAAAAAGCCATCAGATGGTGCAGCCTTCACAACCGAGCTGTTGACTTAGGACGTAGATCCAAATAAATGACACGTACGTATCTATGGTAACCAGTTGTCATTAACTTTCAACGCAGCCTCTTAAAGATCAAACAGGTGTGGTTTAATTGTATCCATTTTATGCCATGGATAGTACAATGTTTTTCATTTTAATTACACTATATGAATTATATTTGCCTTGTGAAAAATTTCAATTACCAAAAAAAAAGTCAATTTTCACCTATATTCTCACTCTATCCTTAAGCCTATTCTCTTTCCAAAAGTAGCAAGCTACCACTTACAGGGTTATCCTGGCAGGCATTAGTAATATGGTTTAACAGAATCCTATACATAATATGCACATACACATACATCGTATGTCTGTGTACCTAATACATATTATTCTATCCCTTGCTCTTTTTACTTAGTAATATGTCTATGATATCTTTCCATGTCAACACATATAGGTCTACCTAAATCTTTATAAAGCCTTAATTGTTTTCTACAGCTACTCCATTTTGTTAGTATCCTAAGACCTACCCCTAAGACTATTTATCAATAGATTGATAAACAGAATCCTATTTTTAATAATTTAATAGCTGTTCAGCTCTTTACTCCACTTAGAATTTATCAATATTGTTCTTTATTAAGAAAACAAATACCTAATTTGGATGGTATAGATTCTGGTCAGATATTGTCAGTTCCTATAATTGTAGAATTGAACTTCGTATTTAGGTTTCAGCAGCAACATAGACCAAAGCAAACGAGAAGGAATGGAGGATTGACAGTCGTCCCTATTTTCAAAGGCATTTGATTTGAAATGTGATGGCTCAGGAGATGGCTTGGGGAAATAGCGAATCACTTCAGAGCGTGTTTACCAACCACAGAGAGCAGGGCATCTGCTGTGCCGGACTCTATTAACAGCTATTTATAGGTTAGTTTTAAATCTGTTGGGTGTATTTGCACCATTGGAGCTCACATTTCTTCTTGTTTGAACCTGGATAGGCCAGTTCAAAGCCACCCAATTCCCATGGCCCCAACCAACCCTCACCCTATCCTTGTGAGACTTAGTTCTACTCGATTATTAGATATGTTCAGTGACATTTTCCCATTATACTTCAAACTCCTTTGCTCAACTGATGATCTTTGAATGAGTAGTCATATTCCCCCACAACTAAGAAGAAGAAGAAGAAAAAAAACTCAGGAAACCACAATTTTCACCTTTTCCCTTGCTTTCTCCCTCCATCCCATCATCACATATTCACACTGTTCTCCCTTCGGAAGGGTTCAAAACACGCTCTGCACAGAAATGCAAGACCCCAACCTTCCAACTCAGTTTTATTTTCATACTCACCACTCTCACAGGTGGGTAGTGGTGTCGGTCCCCATTTTGCATTTGTCTGGCACCAAACAGTTTTGTTTCCTTTCATGGTGAAGTTGGTTTTACAGGAGAATGTCACGGAATCACCGTGTCTGTATGGCAGTCTAGAGTCTTTACTTATATACCCCCCTGGTATGCTGGGCCGAGAGCAAACAGAGTGTTTATTGTAGAATTCACATACAGGAGCAGCTTTGTCCCAGATTGCTTTCACTTGGTCTTTAGTTACACAAAAAATATTTTTTTCTCCGATGAGGCGGAAGCCATTCCCACAAGTGTACCTTATGACGGTACCCAGAGGTATGGGTTCAGAGTAGTGACTACGCCACCCATTTTGGATGGGAGGAGGAGGGCCACAAGAAATCCCTGGAAAGTAGAAAAAGAACCATGTAAGCCTACTGATCATAACAATAGAAAGATATAAATGTAGATAAAAGATCCAAACATAGGTCATTTCCCTTTTTCAGAAACGAACGTAGACATTCGTCTAATTTATTTCTTACTCATAGTCCCTGCTTATTCCCAAGCTCCTGAATTCTCACCTCTCTCTTGATCCTCAGCAAACAAATCCACATAAACCATCTTGATTAAGGAATAACAATGAAACAGAATTTATCTGTTCTGAGTCTAATCAAAATTTCTGAGTTTTATCAACTTTAATAATGAAACAAAAGGCAAATTTAAATTTAGCAAATTTAAAATTAATAACTAAATAAATGGCAAATTTAAATTTAACTAATCAAAAGTTCTGAGTCTAATCTAATGAATAATTAAAAGGCAAATTTAAATTTAATAATTAATCAACCAAAAGTTCTGAGTCTAATCAACTTTAGTAATGAAACAAAAGGCAAATTTAAATTTAGCACATGAAAACAACATATTAATTACATAGTAATTACATGTGGGGAGGTACCATGGACTAAGGAAACTTGAGCTCAGTAGACCTGGTTTCAAATACCCAACTGCCACTCAGCAGCTGTGTGATCTTAGGCAAGTCTTACCCTCTTTAAGCCTCAGTTTCTTAGTCTCTAGTATAATTTGAGCTATTTTATAAGGTGAGGTGAGAACCCAGAGCTAGAGATATGTGAACAGGGCAAGTACAATATCTACAACGTACTAAGTAGTCCACAGCTCTTCCAAACACACAACTGGGGCTACAGATGGTAATCGCATTTGGTCCTGCTACTAAAGGTACTACAGCCTCACTACAGGTCATTTGTCATCGCTTGATGACACATAGAACCCCTTGAAAAAGTCACAGGAAGTGAACAGAGGTTTTGAATGAAGACCTCATAGTCTTCCTTGTCCTAATTAGCATAAAGGATATTAATGGCTTATGGCTACTTTGGTATATGCACCACCTGTTCTGAGTGAGTCTCAGACAAAAGGGAAAACCTCCAACCTCCAGAACTTCCAGTTACTTTCCCATTGGCTCCAAGAGGAGGTCCTCAGTAGAGGAACTGGTATAAAAGACACAACCAATCTGTTTCAGCACATCAGTGCCTTAGTTGGTTCCAGCAAAAGTAACTTTTGAGAACCTTTATCATTATACTTATGGAATCTGCAATACAATATGTAATCAGCTGAATAAATTTAATATTTTTGGTGTGCACTCTAGAACACAGAGAAGAGTGACATATATATGTTCAAAGCACGCATAATATGTTGTAATCGATAAATGCATAAGAATACACCAAAAATAAGAGGCAAGATCAACACTTGATTATTTTTGTTTTCTACTCCAGTTCACAAACAGGAAACTTATTATTCCAGAGTGCTATCATTCCTTTTGAGACACACTGATTAGAAGATTTGCCATTTAACTGGAACTTTAATAAGGGGCAGCAAATCATCACCAGAACAAACCAATTTTCAGTTGCATGGAATTAATTAGTTCTCTCAGTAGATGGTATTAATGTGATCTGTATTTTTAAGTATTTCTGGCTTATGGAAGAAGCGTTTATCTGTGGCTCAGCCCAGCTACATGATGACTTCAGACTAGGTAAAAACACACAGAGAAAAAAGTCTTAACAATTATATTCTTTTTGGAATTCTCCATCTCCTCTTTGGCATCCAAATGTCAAGATTCTCCTGACCATCGAGAAGGAAAAGCCCCCTTTTCCTAGTGAAGGAAACATCAAAGACCTGTTCCCCAAGTTCATCCAAGAGTCCCTCTTACTGAACCCCAAATCATTTATTCATTCAACATAATAGGAGCCTTCACTTCTGAACCAGAGTTTTGGTTTTTCAAATGATGAAAGGACATTTCCCAACTTCGGCTGGCCAGGCATAATGCATACAGCTGGAGAAAATCAAGAGGATTTGGCTAATGACAGAGTTGTTAGTTACCAAGCATAAAGAAAAGGAGAGGGGAAAAAAAATCAAAGAGGAAAAAAATGTGCCTTTAGAGATCCTACTTTGCTATGCTTAGCTAGGGGTCCTGAGTCTCAATTCAAGCCCTGTCACCCACACTCACCCCTCATCACAAACTAAGGAAATCTCTGCCCCACGCTGAAGATCAGGAGGAAGAACTGCGTGCCATGCATGGACAATTGGGTTTGGAATGGCATCACATGCTTTCACTAGGAAAAAAGAGATTAAAGTCAGCACATAAAGAGTCAGGAAACAGTTGAGTTTCCTTTAGGTGGAGTAGAGCTATAGGCACCTTCACATTTGGAGGCTGCACAGCTCCACGTTCCCAAGGATATACTCTGGGCAGGGTTAGTTCCAATGGATGTGTAGCCAGGCTCCCAGCTGTAGGGTGCCTCCTGTCCAGTTAGAAGCCTTCCTTATCCCTTTTGTCATAATTGCCATGGTAGGCACGTGGAGGTGGTAGCTTCCCTGAGAAAAGAACAAGTCCAGAGGGCGTTTTACTTCCGAAACACGAACTTTCTTCTTTACGACTTACAGTCAGCTTAGAGTTGGAAAGGGTGGGGTGAAATGCTCACGTCAACTCTCCCAAGTGTAAGGCAGAGATTCCTTTGAGACGGAGTGCAACTAACATGCATGATTTTATTTTTTTTTTTCAGAAGTGCAGTGACCATGCAATTATCCATTTCCCCCATCTTGATCTGTGCCAGGAAACTTCACACCCACTTGTAATTTTCCATTTCATTAAACCCAAAGGGTCTGAGATATCTTCTCACCAACGGTTGTAGCCAAGGGAACCAAGCTTCTGTGACACATTTTCACCACAAAAAGCTCTCTCTTCCTTCCTGCTTTCAAAACAAGGTTGATGAGGGTTTTCTGAGCTTTTTTTGAAGGGGTTCCCAAGGTTTTTAGAAAGTCAGAGAGTAGAGGAGAAGGGGAGAATGAGAGGTGGGTACTGAACCTGATTGCTTAATAAAGGCTCCATTTTACAATATGAAAATGCATAATGTCTATAGTATTTTGAATCAACTTCTGATCTCAGCCATTTCCCCCCCCCCCCATTGGCATGGCCAATGGGATTGAGAGTTCATTTTATTCTCATTTAAGTAAAATACAATATATATGTATGAAAAAAAAATCTATAATTACTGGCTTTTTTTTAAAGTGTCTTTTAATTTCCCCTACATTAATACGGATATAGCACTGTTCCAGAATACAATAAATTCCCTACCTCGCCAACATTCAGACATTACTTTCAAAGTTTACTTTAAATTCTTTAACCAGGAAACCCAACCATATACACTATCTTCTCTACCTCCTCTTCCCATAGGTACCATACATCTATTCCTCCAAAACCTCATTTTATTTCTAGATCCCAAAGTTTCAGCCCACTCACCCCTGAAGCACTTTGGCAGTGGAAGTTTCCATTTGCTGTTTGGTTGGCACCGTACTACACTGCTGCTTCCCATGGTAAGGCGAGGCTTATGTTTAAACATCACTGTGTCACTTTTTTTTAAAAAAAAAAAATGAACATAATCCAGATTCTACAATTCCATTTGCAACTTCTGGAGTTGGATATTTGACTAAAGGAATACACTGGCGGGGGTTGGCAGTTGGCAGGAGGCTGCTCCAGATGCCCTTGTTGGTCTTTGCTGGTGCAATATGTTGACTTCTTATCTAAGAGGTCAAGCAACCTTTCCATGTTCTGTCCAACATGGCACTGATCAGTCACTACCAGTCCAGAATAAAAGGTCTCTGTACCACTGCTGTAAAATTCCCCATTGGAGATGGCTGGGGGTGATTACAAGGAATAGCTCTTTGGAGGGTAGGTGGGAAAATAGAGAAGGCATTTAAACATTATACTTTCTGAGAATTTCGCCTTCACTCTTGTAAACCAAACTTCAACTTAGCCTACAATTTACCCATATTGATGAAATCCTGCATCCTGGTCTCAAAGTTGATTCTACATGAGAAGTGTCAAGGTAGGAAGATACATAGAACTGGCTGATGAAAACTGAAAAAGCTATGAGCTGGTCACCTGTCCCACCCCAGAGTACAAATAAACTTTTATGGGAGGCACCCAGCATGTCCTACTTTTTGGATGGAATTAAGTTGGCTGTGTGTAATCTCATGGCATATTTTAGATGTAAGCGTTTATTCACTATGGAAAAACTTATCAAAGGACAGTAGTCAAAGGAAAATATCATAGAACTGGGGGCCATGAGGAAGATAAACAAATCACAGCTCTGTGTCTAGAATTACTCAAACCAAGTACAACCCTTCTGGGTGCTCATTTTCATGTGTAGATGCCCAGTTTCCCTCTAGAAAGGGACAATAGGAATTAAATAGGGTGCAATAAAGAGATTGTTTTACTCACATTCACAAAAAGGCATGTCCTTAACCCAGGTTACAATATTGTCTGAGATAATACATGTAGCAGATGAGTCACCAATGAGTCAATATCTAAAGACAAGGAGATGAGTGACCATCTCTCAGCTAGACTTACATTTTGGGACAGCCTAGTTCTTTCTCCACTGAAAGAATGGCAAAGAAAAGAAAGTCAAATAGTGGTGATAGATTATTCATACAAAAGATTTGCCAGTTTAAAGCCAAATGAAATTGGACCTCCTGGTAACACAGGAGATTTAAAATTGGAAGCGAGTAGCCCAAACTTCCTTCTCTTCTAGGGATTCTATCTAGCAGGAAATCATGAAGAGTTGTCTCTGGAGCAGATTAGGAAGGAGACTCCTTTTTGTTTATCTGGTTTTAAAAGTAGGTGGCAACTACTCAGGTCTCTGGTTTCTGGTTGGAACCACTGTTCTAGTACACATGTACCCTGGAGACATGTGTCAACTCATCCTTTTTTATAAGAATATGTAATTTCTGGTGCAAATGCGATATCCACAGGTGTAAGCACAGAGCTGTAGAGAAGTTCTCTACAACTCATACATGATTTACCTACAAAGTAAAACAAAACAGGATTTGGGGCTAGGATTTGGAAGACTTTCTGTGTTTTATATTAAATCACAGCTTGACTGGATTTGCTGATGGGCTTACTCATGTTTACACAAAGAAATTTTTGACATTTACAAAACTTACACATTCCAAAAGATGCTTCAATCCCAGAACATTGTTTGTTTAAAGCACACAGTCTAGAGGTTGGATTCGGTGGATTATGCCTGTAATCCTAGCGCTTTGGGAGGCCAAGGTGGGAGGATGGCTTGGAGTCAGGAGTTTGAGACCAGCCTGAGCAAGAGCAAGATCCCATCTCTACTAAAAATAAAAAAATTAGCTGGGCATCTTGGCAGGCACCTGTAGTCCCACCTAGTCAGGAGGCCGAGGCAAGAGGATTGCTTGAGCCCAGGAGTTGGAGGTTGCAGTGAGCTATGATGATGCCACTACACTGTACTAGGGTGACACAGCAAGACTGTGTCTCAAAAAAATAAATTAATAAATAAAAATAAAAGTAAAGCACACAGTCTATATTTCTGAGCATAGATGCAAACTTTATTGTGATCAATTATAACTTATAATCTCCATTTCCCCTTTTTATATGTATTCTGTTAGTTGGTGGCATCATTTACCAAGTCTCCTGGCTTAAACATCTTCACGGTCATCATTTCCTTTCTGTATCTCATCCTCGACCCCTTCTCCTTCATTCAGTTAGTCACCAAACTTTAGGGACTGGACTACAGAAATCTCTCTCCAGACCAATTATTTTGCTGCTGCTGTAGTCTCCCATTAGATCACTGAGTGACATCATTTACCTTTCTAACTTTGTTCTCCCTTGGGCTGGTACGTCTTTTATTCTGCTGTGCATATTATCTTTCTAAAGCACAAATGTAGTCATACCACTCTGCACATTTAAAAACTTGCAATGGCTTTCCATTGTTTATAGGAAAAAATGCAAGGCCTTTCACAATTAAGCTCCAATCTACTTAATCAACTGCCATTCTTCACCAGGTACCATACACTCCAACCACATTCATTTTTTTCTATTTTCCAAAGACATCATGTTCTTATCGTGTGAAAAGCTTAGGCTTTTGCAAATGCTGTTTCCTCTCCCCAGAATTTCCCTAATTCTCTAGCTAGCATTATTATTTACTTCTCTATGATCTCATAGCACTTTTTAAATAAAAGCAATTACATCACAGTGCACTATATATTTAAGAGTCAGTCTTTACAACCAGTGTAGGAGTTTCTCAAAGGCAGAGACCATCAGATTAATTTTTATGTCCCTCCCAAGCCCCTTCATCTGGTCCAGTGCTTCATACCTAGTAGTTAGATAAAAATATTTTTTTAAATTGAATGGGGGAAGAATGAGGTAATATTAATAGTCCGTGTATACTAACTTCTAACCTGTAACACAGTATAGAGACCATAGATCAAAGTCATAGAGATTATAGGATAAAAAGGTTTCACCAGCTGTGATGACTTAACCCCCCCACACATACTCAATATCCTTAGGAGTAAAAGGAAACATGGAGAACCCAGGAGCCCCCTTCACGTGAGATGGCATACTGATTTACTACTGCTCTTTTATTTTGAGAATAATGGGTTGTCCCATTCAGATACAATGATAGACTCAAAGATGCCTCTTTTACAGAATTACTCATGTTTGTAGAACCTCTGTGGTCTCTGACCACTTGGAGGTCTCCAGGCAGGTGATAAAGAATGGCCTCTTGATATACCCAGGAAGGCACCTGTATTCCCAAGGTGGCCCAACAGCAAACTCAGACTTAATCACTCTGAATTTTAGGCTTAGCCAAACAATACCTTGGCAGGACTCAGACACAAAGACCACAGGAATACCAAAACTAGAAGGGGCTAAGACTTCTCATCTGCTTTTGTTTTGTCACCAAGTATCCTGCCTACTTTGATCTTTAGAAAAGAAGTCTAAAATGGGGCGATATTATCTGGGACTAAAACACACATCGTTGCAGTATGGGAGAATATACAGAGAAATAAGCTCAGAGGTTCAAAGAATTTTTTTCGCATAGACTTCAGAGGAAGAGCAGAAGAAAATCACTCTTCACAAAATTTCAAAAAGACCCTGGAATTGTTCCATCTTCTTACAACTTTATAAGTAAAAACCAGTGGTTTTTGTTTGTTTGTTTAGAAGTGGTGTCAGAGCCTGGGGGAAGTAGAAAAGGATGAGCACATGGGTTTTGATTTGGTTTTTGGTTTGAGGTTTTTTTGTAGGAGTGGATGTTAATATTTTTTTTCAAGCTTTATTGAGATATAATTGTTGTACAAAAAACTGTATATAATTAATGTATACCATTTGGTGGGTTCAGAGCACAAAAACTAGTTTTTATAAGTGCAAACTAGAACTTTATAAGTAAAAAATCTTACAAATGAAATATTTTCTGGGATAGCATAGGAAACTAAAGTACACCAGAGATCTTGTAAAAGCCCAGCATATGTATGATCCTTTCAAATTACTTAAATGAATTTACATAACTATCTTAGCCATTAAACCTTTAGGGCCTAGAAAGAAGAAAATATGTTTATTCATTATTTTTCACTATTTTATTCTATCTATCTATCTATCTAGTACAGGAATACGTCCCCAAAGAGAGCTTCGTAAATACTTTCTGATGGTCACTAGATAAAAGGAGCTAGTCATTTCAAGACAGTTCCCTGTGACTTAAAATAATAATACTGTTATCCCAAGAGATAGCTGACAACCACATACCTGAGGATGGACCCGGAAAAGCCATTTTTGTATATATGAGAGAGAGAGAGAGAGAGAGAGAGCTCAAGTTTCAATGCAGAGATTTATACGCAGAGAACAAGAAGCTAATTCTTTTTCCAGATCAGATGGTAGTCAAGGCAAAGAAGTGCCTCTCTGTGAAGGCCTCCCAGAATAGCCCTGTATATAAATATCAAATTTATAAATCTTCTTCTTTTTCAAACAAGACTGAGATTGGTACAGGTGAAGGACAAAGAATAAACGTGGACTAACTGACACAAAGGCATGCATAGCGCTCCATTGGAGAGACCACACACATTGGTTGTGAAACTAGCCATCACTGTTGGCACCCAGATGTCACCCATAGGTCCCCTTGTATTTATTTCCTCAACTCCTTTAGTGTCCCCCATTAACACCCACAAGTGTCTCCAAGTGCTTACTGGGTGTAAGGCAGCAAGACTCTCTAGGGAATATCAGGGTTTGACCTCAAGGAAGACAAACTTCATGACCTGACACCACTTGTACCAGTTACGCTCATCAAGTGGTTTCAACTGTAATTACTGAGTGTAAATATAGACAATGCCAAATTATCCTCCACAAGCTGGAAAACCCATTTAAATGTATAAGATGCAATCAGTAGCAATGATAGAAACTAAGATGGAACCAATATCTGGAAACAGCAAAAGCAGAAGGGTGCTTCATAGCACGACTTCCCATGTGCAATGAGATGAGAAGCACACTTTCTAGATGAGAAATGATGGGAAAGTCTCATGCCTAATAAGGAGGCTGGGGGACTCTCTCTTTGGGGGCACTAATCCTCATTAATAATGAAATTGCCAAAAATCCCAGGTTACAAGAGAATTTTCAGAGATCAGTTTCTCTTCCATACCAGAAAAGAGAAGGTTAGTCCCTGAACCAATAAGTAATATGCATTTTATTTGCGGGTCACTGAACCTTCTTCATGTCTTTCTGTAATCAGGCATTAAAATCAGAGATCATGACTGTATCTAAAATAGAAGATGGTGACAAGACATTCACACACACATTCCTCATACCATGTTACAAACTAACTGGGCAAAGCAGTTTGTGAGTTGAATGAACAGGGATACATTTAACTCTTTATTTGGGCCCCAGGGATTTTACCTGGAATGGCTTGGAAATCCATTAGAAATGAATGGAAAACAATATATAGGATAATAAAAATAAGACTGAAAGTTTGCTCCGAAAACAGATAGGAGGAAAATTATCGTTGAGATGAGAATTAATATAATCAAATACCTTAATACTGGATTTCCTGGCCATTTGATAAGCAAGTTTTGAATGATGATGTGAAAGTTATCAGAACCAAAATGGAATCACTAATGCTATGAAAAGAAACCAAACAACAGATAACCAATGTGAGTCATCAATACATAAATAGCTATCACAGCCGTGAGACTGGATGAGATCTTTCAGGAAGAAGATATGAACATAGAGGGAACAGGTGCATGACTGAACCCCAAGACCCTTTAATATTTTAGAGATAGAGCAAAAGAGACTAAGAGTAATCAGAGAGGTACGGAAAAAACAGGTTGGAGTTCCATCCTGTTTTGGACGATGAGAATGAAAACTGTTTCAAGAGGGAAGTAGTAGTCAGCTTTTGCTGAAAAACTGGAAAGATCAGAATAGAAAAGTGACCCCCTTGGAATTGTCAGCATGAAGGTCAGTAATGACCTTGCCAAAGGCAGCTTCAGGAGAATGGTGGGAAAGGAGCCTGCATACAGCGGGCAAGGAGATAAAGAAATAGGAGCAAGCAGTCAAGGAGAAGGTTTGCTGAGAAGGACGAGAAGAGGGACAGAAAAATGGAGAAGCCCTCACACCCTCACAGCAATTTCAGATGGTGACAGTGGTCTGTACGGAACAGAACCTGGTTATGTATCAGAGGGCGTCCTGGTGTAGGGGCTACTTCAGACCAGAGTCAGAGAAGAGCAACAGTGGGCTGAGCCTTGAAGGTCAGGAAGGAGCCAGGCAAGGGATGACCTATAGCGTGAGCTTTTCAATAGAGCAATAGCTGGTGTGAAGGCCAGGCATGCACAGCTGTGTTCAAGGACTAAAGGGAAGGCCTCTGGGACTGGGGCAGAGGGAGTAGGTGGGGTATAGAGAATTTCAGAGAGAGGCAGAGGCCTCAGAGTAAAGAATAAGGGGCATGTGTTTCATTCTAGTGTGATGGGAAGGTCTAGCAGGTTTTAAGCAGGGAGAGCAGGATCTGATCCAAGATGGAGACAGGTTTCCGGATCAGCTGATTGGAAAATGGGAGAATTTTTATTTCACGTTCTTAGTGTAGGGTGAGTTTAGGTTGCCAGTGAAGGCTTGAGTGAAATCTAAGAGTCTGGGAAATTTGAATCTCTTTATGCAAATAGACAAAAGGAAAAAGGTAGGAAAACACTAAGAAGCAAATGTGTTTTCCATTGCTTTTGCTTAGCAGCATGCCCTATAAACACTTGCTTCAGAATCTTCTAGAGTCCTTGTTAAACCTCAACTTCCTGGGCCACACTCCAAACCTATTGATCTCTGGAGGGTGAGGTGGAACCCAGGAACCCACATTTTAAATAGGCACCTTAAGAGTTTCTTAAGCACATGAAAGTGTAGGAACTGGCAGGGAGCCCAGAGATGACCTGTGGTGCTAGCTACACAGTGACAGTAAAAGTCAGCAGGGGGGAGTGGCAGTCCCCAACCCCTAGGTCACAGCCCATCACTGGTCTATGGCCTGTTAGGAAACAGCCCAGCACCACATCCTCCCGGGACGCCCCATCCCCCATCCCCAGTCTGTGGAAAAATTGTCTTCCATGAAACCAGTCCCTGGTGCCAAAAAGGCTGGGGACCACTGTGGTAAGACACAAGCAACGGTGACATGTGGGCAAGAGGGTAAGCCGCACACACATGATCAGAATGGAGAGTCAGGACATGCACAGGTGAGGACCAAAGGGCTGAGGCAGGTGAAGAGATTAGATTTTCTCCCACAGGCAGGAGGGAGCCCTTTAAAATTTTTGATCCAGGAAGTAGAATAATTAAAATATACATATTTTTAAAATTTTGGTTTCCATGATTGGAAAGATTAAAGAGACTGGCAGCAGAGGGACCCGGAAGAGAGGACATTGTTACACAAGTAATTACAATGGTTAGAGTTAGAATATTGATATAAGAATGATAAAAAGATAACAGAAGTAGCTTTAAGGGTTGACAGATAGACTTGGTATTTGGAGTTAAGTGACCACCCTGCTCTGGTATTGGGTGCATATTTGGAGGGGCTGATGAATGGGCAGGACTGGTGAAGAATTTGATTTTGAATTGATAATATCCGCTCTGAAATTTAGAAACAGGTGAGAAGCCAGGCCTGGGACTGTACCCCATGGAGGTGTTAGAGAAAGTTGCAAATGGGCATTTGTTCAAAGGGAATGAATATGTAGAAAAAAGAAAGAGTGGAACATAATAGTTTTGAGAAAAGTGTAATTAAGGGTCAGGAGACAGTTAAATGTCAGGAAAGAAGACAGAGTACGTTGTAATACACCAATATACGCAATATCCCAGACCCCTTAACAAGCTGGTCGCTTAAATGCTGGCTGTATAAAAACAGGTGCATACTTATTATAAGACTTATTACCGATACTTAGCAGTGACAACTAACATCTAACTTCCATTTGCCTAGTTTCATATAACATTCGGAACAACTCAAGATGTGACAGGACAATTTATCGCCAGCTTCATTTTGCAGAGCAAGAAACTGAGGGTCAGGTAGCTAAATGACTTGCCCAAAAAAGTCACCCAGTAGCTGAGGTCTGCATGCAGCAAACATCTTATGAACTAGGACTTCATTGCACCCTGGAGACAATTGGAAAGTTAGACCTATCTTATAAGCCAAGAGACGCTGCTCTTCCGCAAATTATAATACTTTAAAATCAAGCCAATTTTGGGGGGGGGGAAAACAAAATGTTATAATAAACGTGGAATGAGACCTTCTGGAAGCCCAGGTCGTTGCAGAAAGTAAAGAGCACGACGGAAATTACAGTTTTAATTCGCGTGTCAACTTTCACAACTGAGTACAGATGTTCGACATTTGGGATCTCTTTACCAATGTCCACATCAAAGTTCAGAAAATCAGAGAACTATGCTTGGGAACCAGATACGACTCTTCCTTAGGGCAGGGAGTGGAGGCTCCGCTGCTTTTAGTGGGCAGAGGGGCGCTGGGCGGCGCGTACCCAAGCGCCTGCGCCCCGCGACCTCGTGCCCCGCCGGGGCGGGTTTCGGGCAGGTGACTGGCGGGGGTGCTGGCCGAGCTCCGGGTCAGAGGGCAAGGAGCACCTGCTGAATCCCGGGGGCGGGGGGGCGCGCCATCCGCCACACCCGGCGTACCAGACAGCGCCCCTCCGTGGCGCAGACTCCAGTTCTGGAGGCCGCAGCTCCCGCAGGAGCCGGCGGGGACGATTCAGGACCAGGAGATTGCGGGGGTCCCCCATGCCAGCGCGCGCGCGGGGGTGGGGTGGGGGTGGGGGCGGGGCGGGGGTGGGGGGGTGGCAGACAGGCGAGCGTCCAGCAGCACTGCCCCCCCCACCCCGCTTTCTGTTGGGTAGAAACCTTCCCTGCCCCACGCGCGCCCCTCCCGCCGTACCCCCGCTCCCAGCTCACCGAGGACGCCCGGCGCGACAACAGCCCAGAGAACCCAGAGCAGGCCCGCGGCGCCCATGCCAGGCCGGCAGCCCCCGCGGCGGGAGGCGCTCCGAGACCCGCGAGCCTCCGGCGGCTCCGAGGGGACCGGCCCGAGCGGCGGGCAGCCGCGAGCCAGCGCAGGCGGGCCCTTAAATAGTGTCCGGGGCACGCGCTAGGGCTGCGCGCCCACCTGCGGGCGCCGCGCCGGTGCGCAGGGAAGGGGCGGGGAGGGGCGGGGAGGGCGCAGGGACTGCAACCCCTCTTTGGCTCAGACCGGCCCTCGGTGCGGTGGCTTTCCAACTTTTGAGACCGCACAACCCGCTACACCCCCCCCCTTTTTTTTTTTTTTTTTTCTTTCTTTCTAGAACAGGATTTGCACAGGGTAGTACTCACCTTTACTAGTCTACAGTGCTCGCCTTCTTCTGTGCTACGCCCATATTTGCCATGCTATGTTATTATGCTATGCTTATCCTAGCCTTTAAATAAAATTCTAGTTTGGATCCACCAACCTCATTTCGAAACCTATTAATGGATTCAACCCCCCGGTTTGAAAAAAAAGTTTGTTCGCTTAGGAAATTTAAAAACAGCAGCCGCCTCCACTGTTAGGTTCTTTTTAGTTTGAAGTAATTTCTACAGAAAAGTTTCAAGGACAGTACAGAGAATTCCCAATACCTGTCACCCTGTTTCTCTAAACGTTAACATTTTACTATATTTCCTTTACCGTTCCTTCTCTCTTGATATAGATGTATACGTATATATGATTATATAATTATTACTTTGGACCGTGTGAAATAATTTACAGGCATTTACCTCTCCTCTAAATACTTCAGTGTGTATTTCCTAAAAACAAGCACATTCTCTTCCGTAAGTACAGTACAATGATGAAAAATAAGAAATTAACGTTGATAGAATGGTATTTTATAAGCTACCGGCTGCATTCAAATTTCAACAATCATCTCAATAATCTTCATTATAGCAAAAAAAAAAAAAAAAAACAGCAGCAACTTACTTTTTTTTATTTCCAGAATGATTCCTGGATCCTGTGTTGCATTTGACCATCCTATATTTTTTTCTTCTTTAATCTGGAAAAATGTTCTCAGTCTTTTTTTGTCTTTCATGCCCTTGCCATTTTTTTTTTGAAGAACATACAGCAATTATTTCTGCAGAATGACTTTTAAATTCATTATCTATTGCATAGAAACAAACTACCATAAGCTTAGTGCCTTAAAGCAAGAATATACATTATCTCCCATAGTTTCTGTGGGTCGCTTAGTTGTTTCTGGCTTGGAATCTCTCCAGAGATTGCATTCCAGAAGTCAGCGGGAGCTATAGTGATCTGAAGAGTTCACTGGGACTGGAGGATCCACACCTAAGATGGCTCACTCACCTGGCTGTTGGCCAGATGCCTTATCTCTTTGCCCTGTGGATCTTGCCACTGGGATGGTGGCTTGAATGTTGTGTCCTCATGACATGGTGGCTAACTCTTCCCAGAACAAGAAAGGCAGAAACCACAATGTCCTTTATGACTTATCCTCAGAAATCACACTCTTTTACCTCCTATTTCCATCCACCTGCAATGCCCTCCACTCTTTTACTTTTCAGGGTGGAGGGCATTGTAGGTGGATGGAAATACCAGGAGGCAGAGATCGCTGGGGGCCATTCTGGAGGCTACTCCCACATCCCTCAATTTGACTTTGTCTGTAATTTCTTCATGATTAGATTCAGATTACAGAATCTAATTTTTTGGCAGGAATACCAGAGGGCATTTTGTCCTTATCAGGAGGTACATGTTATCTATTTGTCCTATTACTGGTGGTGATAACTTTGACACTTATTTAAGGTGGTGTCTGCCAGGTTTCTAGAATGAAAGTTAATATTTCCCCTTTGTAATTAATAAGTACCTTCTGGGGAGATACTTCATGTAAATTCATAATTTTTCATCAAATTTTTACCCATTAATTTCAGCATCCACTGATGATTCTTGCCCAAATCAGTTATTACGATGTTACTCTTCAAGTGGTATGTTTTTCTAATTTAGTCATTACTTCTCTGTTCATTAGTTGGGATTCTGATGAAAAGAAGAGGCTTTCTCTTCTTGTATAGTTATTTATTCATTTATTTGTCTATGTCAGCATGGGCTTATTGTCTATATCAATACGAATTGTATTTATTTATTCAGTGGGTCATAATCTGTTGCTGTCTTGATTTATTTTGATGTTCAAATTGTCCTTGATTTGGCCAGTGGGAGCTCTTGTCATTTTGATCTGTTCTTATTCTCTGAGCATTTCCTTACTTTAGGGCAAAAGAAAAAAAAAAAAAGATGCTCCAGACTCACCTTGTGCTTCTTCAGACCCAGCAAATGGAATGTGCCATTGCTCCAAGGAATGCCGGCTCTTTTTAGTAGAAAATGGTATTTAGAAACCAATGTTTGGATGCTGTGTGTTTATCGTAATTGGAGTATCATTGCTTCTATACCCTGTCATCAGACAGAGCAAGGAAATATTTGTACGGATATCCATTCCTATGTCTATTTAGTCCTATTTCTGTCTACATTTATATCTAAGTCTTAAATTTATACCAAATCTTCCAATTTTAGTCCATTAACCATGGATTTCATTCTATGGTTCCCTCTTTCCAGGTATTTCAGTCCCTTTTTCAACAATGAGACACCTGGTTCCACAATACACTTACTTATTTACTCAATCCTGGAGTACACAGGAAGAACTTTAAAATGGCTGACTCCATACCATGGTGGAAATCAAACCTACTATTTTTAAAATTTTTATTTTATTTATAGCCTGAAAGTATAAAAACAATATTGCTGTGTTCAAAAGTTACTGAGATTGGCCAGGCGCAGTGGCTCACGCCTGTAATCCTACCACTGTGGGAGGCTGAGGCAGGAGGATCACTTGAGGTCAGGAGTTCGAGACCAGCCTGACCAAGAGTGAGACCCCCCCCCAACTCTACTAAAAATAGAAAGAAATTAGCTGGTCAACTAAAAATATATAGAAAAAATTAGCCAGGCATGGTGGCACAGGCCTGTAGTCCCAGCTACTCGGGAGGCTGAGGCAGAAGGATCGCTTGAGCCCAGCAGTTTGAGGTTGCTGTGAGCTAGGCTGATGCCACGGCACTCTAACCTGGGCAACAGAGCTAGAATCTGTCTCCAAACAAACAAACAAACAAAAAAGTTACTGATTAATTATCCCTTCTCTTCAGTGTGATTGTTATTCATTTGAAATACAATTAGATTAATTTGTTTCTTTGTGTATTCTATTTTATTTTTTCCACTCATTTTGATTTTTTTTGCATAGATGAAACATTAACGTAGTTCTGAATGTCAGAACTATATAAAAAGATATAACCAAGGAAATATTACTTCTCTCATCACTTTTCTTCCCGCACACCTCCTATTAAGTACTCAATTTCTGTAGTTTCTGGTTTATCTGTCTTTACTTTTGTCCAAATGAGCAGATAGCACATTTGTCTTATTTATTCTTTTTTATTATACAAAAGACAGCATTTTATAGTTTGCTTTTTACACTTAACGGATATGCTGGAATTCACTCCATATGGGTTCACAGATATCACTCATTCTTTTCTACAGCTACTTCATTGTGTGGACATACCAAACTTTATTCAACCATTTCCCCATGTGTGGACATTTAGATTGGTTTTAATGCTGCAAAGAATAACCTTGCACATATTTATTTTCCTACTGTTGGAAGGGACATGGGATTGCTGGGACAAATGATAAACACATATGTAGTTATTTTAGATATTGCCAAATTCCCTGAATAACAGTTGTGCCAACTTACATTCCTCCCAGGAAGGTATGAGAACACCTGTTTCCCCAGAGTCTCATTAACATAATGTGTTGTCATCATGGTTTTAAATTTTAGCCAATCCGATAAATGAGAAATTGTATCTCGGTGTAGTTTTAATTTGCATTTATCGTATTATGAGTGAGCTTGAACATATCTTCATGGGTTTAATAGCTACTTTATTCTTTTGTGAGCTCTCTGTTCATATTTGTGTCCATTTTTTATCATGTATTTTTGCCTTGTTCTCCCTCAAATTTTAAGACCTTTTAAAAATATACATTAGAAGTATTAGTCCTTTATCTGTGATGTATTTTGCAAATATTTTCTTTCATTTTGTCAGTTGTCTTTTCACCTTGTTTACGGTGTTGTTTTGCCTTGTAAACATTTTGTGTTTTTGTGCAGTCAAGTTGATCAATCTTTTGTTTTATTGCATCTGGATTAGGATTCATAGTTAAAAGATCTTTGTGTATACCCAGATTATAGAATAATTCATCTATGTTTTCTTTTTGCACTTGTAACATTTGATTTATTTTACAGTTAGAGTCATGATACACTTGGTGCACGTTCTTGTGTTCTTTCCTGGATTTCCCAAATATATTCCTTTACAAATAAACACCATTCACCACTACTGAAACTCAAGTTCTCTTGCAGTGATTCTGTTTAAACGTTGGTTGAAAAGAAAAAAAAATCACTCCTTTCTGCCTCAAACTCTCCAATAATTTTCCTATTTCATTCAAAGTAAAAACCGACATCGTAAGTATGACCTAGTCAGTACCATATGATCTGCTTTCTTTTAACCTCTCAGTTCATCTTCCGCTACTTTTCTCATCCCCCTTCTGGCCACAATGGCCTCTGCTGTTCTAGAATGAACCCTTCAAGCTCCGAATGGGGTCTTTTACTCTCAGAATGTTGTATTTTCTCTGCTCAGAATGATGTTCTCCTGACTCTCCCATTGGCCAGCTCCTTCTTTTCTTTAGTCTTTCCTCAAAGACAATGAGATCATCCCTGGACATCCTCTTACATTTCTACCTACCTTTTCATTCATATCCCCTTCTTCAGCCTATTTTCCTTCTCTTAGTACTTAGCTCTATTGAACACATTAGACATTTTCACAATAATCTTTTCCGTGTTTGTCTCTTTCTATAATGTAAGACCCATGAAGAAGTATTTTTTTTTTTTGGTCTGTTTGTTTTTCTATGTCCAACCCCCCCTACTTCATCAATCCTTGATGCAGACCACCAGGTTTTTCACCAATTAAAATCAACCACAAAGATAAACTCACAAAATATTTCATATAATTTAACAGATTTTTTAAAACTCTCTTAACTAAAAAGAAATAGAAAGACACTTCCTTAGCCTGATAAATGTATTTGCAAAACTTCTACAGCAATTATGGTAAAATATTAGAAGTGTTTTATTTTAAACTAGGTTTGTTTTAAATCTGGAGAAGATTGGATGCTTACTGGAAATACATAATAGGAATAAATCTAACAAAAATATGTGAAACTTTATGGAGAAAATCATAAAATATTCAGATAAGTTAAATATGATCTAAATAAATGAATAAACAAACACATTCATGGATAGGAAGACTCGATTAAAAAAATATACCAGTTCTCTACAAGCTGATATATACATTCAATGCAATTTCAGTCAAAATTTAACTTTTTTCAAGGCACCCAACAATGTTATTCTAAAATATTTAAGATCAAAAGGACAATAACAGTCAAAGTGACACTTGGTGATATCTGTTCTCTTTGGTATCAAGACATAAATTCTTAATATTTAGGACAGTGTGGTATTGGCAAATGGGTAGACAAGTAGATTAGTGAGAAAAAACAGAATGACCTCATACAGAAACTAGATTTATGGCATAAGTGGAACTGAGGTTGCTGGTGAAAAATAGGCCTACTCAGTAAATAATTTGGTGACAATTAGTTATACATAATGAAATACTGAAATTGGATCCTGCCCTCACACACATTAATTCTATTCCCAATGGATGAAGACTTAAATATCAAAGGCAAGACATGAAAAAATGTAGAAGAAAATATATTTTTAGAACCTTGAGGTAAGGAGGTATTTCTTACGATAGACATAAAAAAATGTAAATGATAAAGGAAAAGATCGATGGATTCAACTTTGTTAACACTAAGAACTTTGTTCATTAAAAGATACTATTAGAAGAGCAAAATCCTATAAATTGCATAAGGTATTTACAACACATATAACTAAAAATGAGATTATTATGCAGCATATATAAAGAACTTGTATATGTCAATCAGAAAAAAATACCAATAAAAAATTGGTCAAAGAATAGAATTCTGTTTTCAATAATACTATATCTTAGGTTAATTGAACAAATCATTCCATTGAAAACAACTCTAAATGCTGGAGTGTGTGTGTGCGTGTGTGTATGTGTTTGGATCTATCTCTATAAATATATATAATAAGAATATATAAATGAAATTATTAGGTCAAAATAAAAGAGAAAGGGGAAAATCCAGTAGGACATTTTAGAGTTGTTGGAGAATTTGAGCTTTAATTTTTATAGACTTTTGGGCCACTGGGAATGGAAATCAAGGCTCACTAGGATGGCTAGAATTAAAAAAAATCATATAATAAATTATAATCCTCATACACCACTGGTGGGAATGTAAAATAGTACAGGCACTTTGGAAAACAATCTGGTAGTCCCTGAAACAATTAAACCCAGCAATTCCTCACCTAGGGATATACCCAAGAGAAATGAAAGCATATGTCCACACACATACTTGTACGTGAATATTCGTAGCAGCGTTATTCATAATGGCTAAAAGGTGGAAACAATCTAAATGTCAACTCATGATGGATAACCAAAGTGTGGTATATCTATGTAATTAAATATTATTCAGCCATAAAAAGGAATGAAATGCTGATAGTTGTTACAACTTGGATGAACCTTGTTAATATCATGCTACATGAAAGAAACCAGTCACAAAAGTCCACACAGTGTATGATTCCATTCATATTAAAGTCCACAAGAAGGAAATCTATATAGACAGGAAATAGATTAGTGGTTGCTTAGCAATGGAGGGGAGGATGATGGCGGATAAGAGAGTGACACTAAAGAGTACAGGGTTTCTTCTTTAGGTGATGAAAATGTTCTGAAATTGATTGTGGTGATAGCTGCAGATATTTGTGAAAATACTAAAAACCATTGAATTGTACACTTTAAATGGATGAATTTTGTGGTATGTGAATTATAGCTCAATAAAACTGATTTTTTTTAAAAAAGAAAAACTAAAGATACAGGAAGCTTGAAAATAAGCAATGGAAAAAGGTGAATCATGTAAACAGTAGTGAAAGAAATGTAGTTATATTCATTGTCGACAACATAGAATTTAAGGAACAATTCACTCAGATAATGTAATGATTTTAAGTTTGCATGTAATAACATATTTTCAAAGCATTTAAGGTAAGTTCAACAGAACTACAAGAAGAGAAAGGCAGATTCAAAATGAAAATTCAAATTCACAGATACATTTCAACTTATCTGTCAATAATTGATAAAATAAGTAGACAGAAAATTAGCAAATATATTGAAAATTTGTACAGCATGATTAATATGCAAGACATAGGGGGTGCATAGAACACATGCAGAATACACCTTTTTTTTTTCAGATACACAGGGCTAATTTACAAAAATTGACCATAAACTAGATCATAAGGCAAGTCTCAGAAACATCAAAGATTGAAATCATGCAGAATATATTCTCTGACCTCAATGTCATTAAGCTATTACTACAAATCAGTAACTAAAATGTAACTTTAAAAAAAAACCTATATGTTTGAAAATTAAGATAGACATGTCTAAATAACACATGGGCCAGAGAAGAAAATCAAAATCATAATAGAAATTAGCATATATTAGTATATATTTCAAACTGAACTATAGGGGGAAAATTACATATTAAAATTTGTGGGATATAGGTTTTAGAAGGAAATTTAATTAGACTTACAGGATATATTGAAAAGAAGGAAGTCTGAAAAGCACCTATCACAAGAGGTTAGGAAAAAAATTCCAAAGAAAGTAGAAGGAAGGAGATACTGACATTAAAAGGAAAAATCAACCAAATACCTAAATAGAAAACA
Organism: Mirza zaza; assembly: GCA_008750895.1. Classification (NCBI taxonomy): domain Eukaryota; kingdom Metazoa; phylum Chordata; class Mammalia; order Primates; family Cheirogaleidae; genus Mirza; species Mirza zaza. The sequence goes on from VSMD01086465.1 coordinate 36,740, forward strand.
AACAAGAGTCAAGTTGAGTTCTTTGCAAAGTCTAATTAATTTAACAAATGATTAGTGGGAGTGAGCAAGAATAGAGAGAAGTATAAAAATAAAAGTAATGATGAATATTCTAAATGTACCAGGGGTCATTCCTACAGGTGGATCCAGAAGACCTGGTAAGTTTGCTGAATGAACCAACCCAGAACTTTCCAGCAAAATGCTGCCCAATCTGTGATTTATCCAATGGTACTGTCCATTAGTATCATCAATTTTGGAACTCTCTACCTTCTGATGAATTACAAAAGAGATTGACATTAAGTCATTATAAACTATTTCTTTCTTACCCCTCCTTTTCTTACAACAGAATTATATCCATGGGCAAGTTACCCTTAGAGCATAGGTTGTGGATGGGATCCTTGTTCCAGAACAAAGCAAAACCATTGTATACGTGGGGCCAATTCATCTGCAAGTTGTGGTTCTCAGTGTTGATGGAGTCTGGGGCCTGAACCTTCTGGGGAATTGCCAAGAACACACAAGTACAGTAGGTGGAGGAGCTGGCAGAGAACATGCAGGGAGCTAGTAATACAGGGTAAGAAGGGCATTAGGGTTAGGGTTGGGGTTAGGGTTAGGGTTAGGGTTAACTCCCTGAGAGTTAACTTTCCCAACTCAAATATTTTAAAAATCAGTTACGGCTTTCTGTCATGACACTAACATGGAATTTCAAAACATCTGTAATGTTTTACAACCTAATTAAACTAACATTAATTACTTAGCATTTGGGTATCTTGCATACAACATAAAAGCCATATGTCCAAAAAAAAAAGAAAAGATTGTTAGAAATGTCCTGGAAAAAAGTCTGGTCGGTTAATCTAAAAAGAAGAGGAACTACTCCCTTTGGGGGGTTTCCACACTGGGTCAGGGAGTGTGGAATGTTGGGCCCTAAATTGTGAAAGAAGTCTATTCAAGAGTCACATAAGGAGGAACATTCTCTCCCTTTTATGAAGCAGAATTAATGTAATAGCAAAATGAGTAGAATCAGTGTCTAGATCCTGGCTGGGATAATTCCTTTCCCCTCTGAAACCACTCGATGATCTTAGTGAGTGTCCAGTTTGAAGCTGGCACCCCGTCTGGTAAGTCACATTGGAATACTTCTATCCCATAACGCTAATGAATGAACCATCCGCGAAAATGGTCAAACATCTATGTGCAGTTCAGACCTTGACGGAAGGTGGTGATGCTGCCGTGGGGTGGACTGGAGGGTGGGGACAGGGACATTCACGGGGGCTTTCCATGCCACCTAATGCTTGGCAGGCATTCCATCACCATTTCTGTTTTCATTCCTTGGAAGTCAAGGCAAACAGAGGTTTTGCTGCCATTTGAACCTCCCTTCCTGCAAAACTCTTGGATTTGCGTATCATATTAATATTTTACCATATTTAACCTTTTTTTTTTTTATGAGGCACTGAAACAAAGACTGGACCACTCACAGTTTTCAGGGATGCAGAATAACCGGACATCATCACCCTGATGCCATTGGGGACGGAGATTGTCATCGGGGCATCCTATGTCTGCAATAGTAAGTAGTGGAAGAGGGTGTCCTTTCACACTCCTTGCAGACTTCCCCACCCCTTCTCAATAGCTCCTTTGTTCCTCTGACTTGGGGTTTATCCAGATTCTTATTTATACAGATATACTTGGCTTCAAGAAGACACAGGACTAAGGATTAGTCATCTCTCATCATCCGTATTTCTGTGTCTCCCTGACAACTTTCCCTTCCCCAATTTATCCAAGCTATTAAGTATCTGCTTAAAAAGTTTTTCACTGGAGACTCGAAGATCGAGAAAAGACAGAGCTGAGCTACACAGGTTATTGGTAGTTAATTGAAATATATATACAAATTTACAAAGAAGAAGAACAAAGTGGGATTTTAAAAAGGCATTTTTAAAGCCCAAGAACATTTGGTCTTCTAATGGGAAGCAAAATGATTTTCATAAACTGGAGTTCAGATTGTGTACCAGGAGGAATTAGAAAAAATCATCCTCAGTGCTGGAAATAAAACAAAGAGTAATCAAATGAAGTAGTTTTGAATTTTTTCAAAATCAATAGGCTGTGAAATTGCTTATTAATATGAAAAATAGCATAACTTAACCCAGTGAAAAATTTAGTTTCTTCATTACGGAAATAACAGTATACATAAAAGTTGAAAAAATTATTAAAGCAATTTTAACACATCTGTAAGGGCTCCAAATTAGTATGCTCGCTTGAGGTTATAGGATTTGAAGATTAAAATAAAAGCAATTTCTCTAAACTCAAAAGCAATAAAAAAAAACAGCAACAATAAACCTAATATTAATAAAAACATTTATAGACAGTTTTAAAGGTCCCTTTTTAAACTTCCTAGGTCATTGGGTAACACAAAACAATTTGAGATTATGCTATTTTCACATATATGTATATCTGTCTATCTATCTATATACACATATCTGTCGTAGAAGTAGATCAGTGATAGGTAAAATTTGGAAATATAGCAAATAGATGAAAAGGTCAAAGTTCATAAAGGGTCTATAATTTATAATCACACAACAATAGGGAGTCAATACACGGAAGCACATTTACACACGTTCAATGTCACTTTTAATGCCATTTAATATGGAACAAAGATATATAAAATCAGCTGTTACAACAGATAGGAAACTTAGATAGTCTATCATACCCCAAACTGTAAACTTCCCAGAAGGTCAATAAATTCTTGCCAGCTGACATATAATTTTAAGTGTTTATTCACAGCCATTTCAAGTTCCACTGTCAGTATATTTCAAGTTCCACTGTTGGCAAATCAAAGGAAATAAAATCTATCTTCCTTTAGAAGTTTTAGAAAACAGTTCGTGCATCAAAATTAAATAATGCATGAAAATATTAATGGGCCGCTGTATCTAAGCATGTTTACTACTTCTGTTAGCAACCATTTATCTTTTAACATCATGGAGGTTTTCAGCCATTATAAGTTATAGGTAACAATTCCCCAGTATATTGTCCATCCTACATCTAACACGTGTACTTCTCCAAAACATTTAATATCAGAAGTAGCACGAGTAACAAAATGCGGTCTTGTTCAAAGTGATTAGACATGTAGTTTTCCCCCAGGGATCATTTAATAAGCCACTGCTACTTCTTCGACTGGTGGTTTTGAAAGCTTAACAGCACTTGTGAAGAATTGTTGACATACTTTGTAGCACTTCGCAATAGCTACTATTAATATTAATATTAATAGCACAGGGCCCCCTCCAGACAGAAAGAGGCCAGTGCTGGGAAGCCTAGCTTGGACTAGACTTCACTTTCTATTAATATTGTAGCTATAGGGCAGAGCTAAACTGCATAATCACACAAAGGCTTCAAGCCTTAGTAAAAGGTTTTACTATTGTCCTTGTTTGCTTATTAATCCCTTCTACTGCATTAATTGGTAATCACTCTGCTATTATATCACTATCTCCTTTTACTGTTAGGTTTCTTAGACAATTAAAAATTAACTCAATGGCCCGTAAATTTTGTCATGATTCTCTCACTTCTCTGATGCTTCCAGTGAGTTAGAAGTCAGTTTGCAGTTTCAACATGCAATAATGTATTTCACAGTTTCCTCTTAGCATAGCATCTTTTTTCATGACTAACTTGCCTTCAGTCCTTTTCCTCATCTCAATATTCTGTGTCTGTATTTACTCCTGTATACACTATTTCTGCCAGCGTTAACACATTATGGAAGAGAAAGTCCTGTAGAATTTTGAGAAGTATTAAGGAGCTCAGCATTTTTTGTTGAAATACTGATGGAATGAACAGACCACAGCAGCATCTGTAGCATTTGCCTCTCCAGGTGTTACAATCAGTGGTGGAAAATAAAGCTGCCAGCATCCGACGGACAGTTTCTTTTGAAAACGTGGTGGTCACCACTTCTGCATAGCAAGCCTTCCCAAAGGGACTTCTAATTTGAGAAAAATCTACCCAGAAATTCCACATTCATATTAAGTGTAGTTCAGTTTATCTTCTGCTGAGCTTTGGTTTTGTGCTCGTTGAAAGGGCTGTAATTCCTCAGAGGTTTTAAAAGCTGAGACTCCAAGACAACTGGCCCACTCTGCTGTCACGTGCTCTTCACTTCTTCTTCTTCTTTTTTTTTTTTTTTTTTTTTTGAGACAGAGTCTCACTCTCTTGCCCAGACTAGAGTACCATGGTGTCAGCCTAGCTCACAGCAACCTCAAACTCCTGGGCTCAAGCAATCCTTCTGCCTCAACCTCCCGGTAGCTGGGACTACAGACATGTGCCACCATGCCTGGCTAATTTTTTTATATATATATTTTTAGTTGGCCAATTAATTTATTTCTATTTTTAGTAGAGACGGCGCCACGGCTCTTCTTGCTCAGGCTGGTTTCGAACTCCTGACCTTGAGCCATCTGCCCGCCTCGACCTCCCAGAGTGCTAGGATTACAGGCGTGAGCCACCACGCCCGGCCTGCTCTTCACTTCTGTTGCTAGCTAAGAACCACATTTCCACGGGTTTAGACACTGAAATAGGATTTATTTTTGAAAAAAAAAAATCATCATAGGCAAGGGCAATGGTATCCTTACATCGTAGTATCTGATATAGTTTGGACATTTCAAATCTCATGTTGAAATCTGATCCCCAATGTTGGAGGTGGGATTTAGTAGGAGGTATTTCAGTCACGTGGGCAGACGATGAATGGGTTGGCGCTGCCACTTGGTAATGAGTGAGTTCTCTCTCAATGGGTTCCCCAGAGCTGATTGTTAAAGAGCCCGGCACCTCCCTCCTGTCTCTCTGTTGCTTTCTTCCTCTCACCAGCCACGTGATGCCTGCTTCCCTTCCCCTTTCCACCATGGTTGAAAGCTTCCCGAGGTCCTTACCGGAAGTATGTTCTGGCACCATGCTTCTGGTACAGTCTGCAGAACTGGGACCCAAATACATCTCTCTTCTTTATAAATTATCCCATCTCAGGTGTCCGTTTATAGCCACACAAACAGACTGAGACATAATCAGTTTATTTATTTCTCTCATTCATTCAATAACTATTTATGGAACACATGGTATGAGCCAGGCACCTATTCTAATTACTGGATACATCAGACAGAGATCTCGTTCTAGCGTAATTAAGTAATCCTAAAGGTTAATCACTGGCCTCAAATCGTAACCAAGTGATTTCATACATGTTCTAACTCCCAAAAGATTTCATTGTCATTGAAAACCTCACCTCTTTTCCAGGAAGCACCTTATATTGGTGGAAGGGATAGTGCTAATCCCCTCTATTCCTTTGATCTTTAGTGAGGCAGAGTTTATCTGGTAGTTAAAATGCAGGGATCATAAAAACAATGGAAAGTCAATCTCCTTTGCCATTGAGATAGAGGAACCCTTTTCTTCAAATAATTTCCATGGTTTCATCCTAGTCCTCTTCTTTCCTAAAGTATTTAATTGCATATATTTTTCTACTTTATGCTTTTGTGTAACGATATAATTATAATATTTTCCTCCAAATAATTCTATATAATTTGTAAGAATCTATGACCAAATGATTATTTAATTCTAGATTTCCATTGATAAACATATTTTTTTTAATTTCCCCTTGAAGAATATCATAAATGTATTCTATGTTGGCTAAATGATTTGTTGCTGGCTAACAAAATTCCTGACCCTTGCTTCCAAGCGAAGAAAAACTGCATAGCCAAATAAATGCAAGAAAAGATACACAACCTCGCTAGTAATCAAGGAGTTGCAAGATAAAAATAATACTATTTCACATCCTAAGCATTGATGAGGGTGTGACTCAAAGGGGGACTTTCATACTCTGCTGGTGGGAAACTAAATTAGAACTACTCTGGAAAGTAATTTGGCCATATCTAGTAAATCTAAAGATGTGTATATGTGTTGACCCAACAATTCCATTTCTAAGTAAATACCCACGAGGAACTCTAGCATTTACACAAATTTATATAATTTATACATCAGTGAAAATGGTTGAATTAAAGCTACCTGTAGCAACATAAATAGTTCTCAAAATCATATTCTTGAGCAAACATGGAAAATTGCAGGATACGTGGAGGATTATGCCATTTATATAAAAGTCACAAGTATGCAAAACGGTACCGTTTAGGCATCCATTTTTTAAATTTTTTTTACATAGAATGGATGAATCACTTTAGGGATAGTACTTACCTTTAAGTGTAGAAGGAGATAAATTGGGTTGGATAAGGGACTTACTATCTGTTATTTTATTAAAAAAAAGAATCTGAAGCAAGTGTACAAAATGATGAGATATGACAAAGTTTAGTATTGGGTTCACACTTGCTTATTGTTCTATTTTCCTGCATGTTTGATATATTTCCCAATGAAATAGAAAGTATGTTTTAATGGAACAGAGGTGGTTTGCAACAGAAACTAGAAACCCTGGGGTCAGAGACAAGAAAGTTGGTATCGTGTGTCCCTTCCTATTTAGCAAGGCAAATACTCAGTCCGGAGGGACATAAACATCGACTCACCAGAGAAGCCCTGACTGCAGCTTAGAATCTCTCGAGAGGTTTACAGAAGCCAATGGGGGCTCACTCCCACAGATTCTGACTTAATTGGTCTAAGAGGGGAAATGGTAATTTTAAAAAGCTCCCCCAGTGATTCTAAAGTACATTTAGGGTTGAGAGCCATTTAACGCTTCGGTAAAACTGAGTGAAATAATTCCTCAATATATCCTCCCTGTATCTATTCTCTGATTCCAAGTTTAAGACGTGACCCTCTGATGTCTAGACTGTGATACAGAGAGGGGAGGAGAGGCTCTATGTAGGAGATAAGAATATACTGTTGACTGGAAAATTCATACGATTTATAAAAAGAGTTTCTTGGGAGTTCTGTTAGTGTGAATCTCTCCACTAACAAAACAGTTCGTGGTCCTTATCCTGATGGAAGCCACTTTCTGAAACTGTGAAGTCAAAAGATTAGGCCTTGGAAGATGGGGACACATATATGAACCTTGAGAAATCTTGTTTGGGTACCTCGCCAGCCTGATTTTCTCTTCTACCTGATCCCATTACTCCATATAAAATACTTTGATTTCTCATTATCCTCTAAAGCCCAAATATCTTTCCATGACCTGGAAGACTTATGATCAGGATCTACTGACCTCTTGCTCTCATCTTCCCCTGCAAACTTTTGAACTGCTTGCATTACCACCTGAACTTCCCAAGTCCCTGAGTTGCATCCTTGAATAGCTGCTCCCTTCCTGGGATAGTCTCCTACCTCCTTTTCTGCCAATTCTACCACCGCCTCTCTTTTGGACAACCACTACTCAATTTCTCAGGTTTCAACTTAGAGCTCACATTCCCTGGGGATCCTTCTCTATTCCATGAGACTAGAATTAGTGCTTTTACTAATTAACTGTTCTAAATGTTGTTACTGGAGCCAGAAGGGAGTGCACAATGGATGTTATTAGTTTTCACATTTTATCACCAGTATCATTCATCTTAGATGCAGATTCATCCCTTGCCTTGCCATCCAAGGTTACTTCAATGTGCCCAAATGCAAAGTGCTTCCTTTCAGAACTTTGAGTCTCTTATCTATTTTTTTTCTCCATCTGAAATGTAAACTGGGAACTTACTCTCTGCTCTAGACCCTGTGCTGAGTCTTGAGAAGATAGCCTTGATAAGAATTGTTAATTTCTATTCATTCTTTTGGTTTCACTTTTTCCAAGAAGCATTCCTGACTCCTTCATCATCAACCATAGCACTCTGGACTCCCATTTCCCAAGGCTTTTCACCCTACGATCACCTATTTATTTGCGTATGTTGCTGTACTTGCCTTCAGACTTTAAAATCTGTGAAGGCAAATCTTGTTTATTGATTGGCATATGCCCCACTACCTAGACAATGCCTAGCACCCTAGTTAGGGCTCAACCAATATTGTGGAAAGATTGAAATGTTTCCATAACAATGAGAAAGGATTTGGAAATTTGAAGGTTGACATTGAGATATCCAAGGGCTATTATTAACCAGGAATGTAGAACCTGAGTTTAGGGGAGAAGACAGAATGTGAAATACAGACTAAAAATTTTCAGCCCAGAGAAGATAAGTGATGACTTCTCTTGTTAAGTGCACATAAAGAGAGAAAAACAGAAGCACATAGACTGTGTCTTCGCAGATATCGTTTGTCTATTTGAAAGGAACTGCAGCGGAAGATGCTGTAGCTAGCTATAGGTGGCCCTTAGCATTCACTTCTACACACCTAGCACTGTTTACAGCAAACTCTGGGACCCTGTGCCTCACCATGGGGCCATGCTGGGCCCATACAGGGCAAGGCAGACCTGCTGGAGAGTCATGCCTCAGTAAGCATTCTCAGCTAATGACAGGTGTGGAGTTGGTGGGGAAAATACCCCAACTTCTTTGTCCCACTTTCGGGGTAAATTTGAGGTGGGTTCTGCACTGTCCCTTGGAGTCGTCCAGTGAGGTGGTGTGCCAGTCATTTCCAGGGGTCCTAACTGGCATGATAATGCACCTTTATCGGCCTCCTTCCCTTTCCTGTCTCACTTCCCTGTGCTTCGACTAGTGTTTCCTGGAATCGCTTCTCCTCTAGACGACTTCACTCAAATCTGCTTCTGGGAGATCCCAAATCCAGATAGGGGCCAATAAGAGAAGCTTGTAAAGGGTAATTTAGAAACTTGGAACATTGGGATGTCTGTGACCTAGAGAAGCACTTTTAAAAGGAGGATGTCCTTAGTTGTGTTCAAACGGCATAGGGTTTTTATGATGGAATCAGGACAACCCCAAAACTTCCGCTGAGCACAGACTGTGATAGGACGCTGGGAAGATGAAGAAGGAAGACAACCTCTTGGCAAGACTGGGCCTAGGCATGCACAAATTCCTTTCATGTGACTCTGACAGCAACACAAAACCCATGTTCCAGATCTTGTCATTTTTCATAGCTTTCCCCAACTATTAATAATTCATAATCTGAGAGTCAACTTTGTTGTCCCAGTTAAGTGTTCTCTGGTCCATTTTTTAATTTTATATTTTAAAAAATTTCACCATTGCTTCATTTTTGATAAGGTCATTACACAATTACAGTCTATATTTTCTTTATGTGTTTTCTAGTCATGGATTATCATCCTTCTTAAAGGTTTTATGGTACGGTAAAACTATATTTTATTCATTAAATTCCTTCTACCAACCCCCTGAAATTTATATTATACATGGGTTCTCACATTTGGCCAAGGATTCGATTTAACTATTTAAAACAAATGTTCATTATTTGAATAACTTTATAAAAAAAAATTAGGCCCATAAGCCACCCTTCTTAAAACAACAGCTACATGTATTCTGTGGCCTTCTTAATCTAACTGCAAGAATAATTTTTCTATAGTTATAATAACAATACCTTATATCTTATCACTTTATTATTTAAAATTACTTCTATAGCAATCATTTATCAAAAATACCTTTGATCTATGTAACTCTTTTTCACTTATCTTAGGTCTTAAAATTTCTTCAATGTATTTCTAAAATCTTCATATGGATCACTTTAATATTCACACAATATCCTCCTAAACATATTCAAAATGTACTTCATCATTTTTCCAACTTAACTACAACTCCAGACTCTTATTCAAAAAGATTGAATGACAACTAGTTAAATGTTAGTTTTATAGCATTTCTATAAAGTCTTATTTTATAATACCTGGTTCTTCCAATTTGAGAGGAGAACCAAAATTCTATTTTCCTTCTTATATGTGCCCTAATATTCCCTCGTAGACACTAATTTGAGGACTCTTCTAACCTTCATCCTAACCTTAAAATTGATCTATGACTTTTTGCCCCTAAAGCTCCCCTAAAAATCCACAGTATGTTCTATGCATCTAAATCTCTTTCTTTAGAGCACTGTCTTCTTTGTATACTAAGTTTCTGATTCCCTTTATGTTTCTTATGCTCTATTGATGATATAAACAACATCTCAGTAAATACTAATCTAGAGATCTCAGATTAAATTTCCATTCCAGTATCCTGAATTTAGCCTCCAGTTCACCATTTTTTTATGACTGAGTGGTATTCCATGGTATACATATACCACATTTTATTAATTCACTCACGTATTGATGGGCACTTGGGTTGTTTCCACATCTTTGCAATTGTGAATTGTGCTGCTATAAGCATTCGAGTGCAGGTGTCTTATTAATAGAATGTCTTTTTTTCCTTTGGGTAAGTACCCAGTAGTGCAATTGCTGGATCAAATGGTAGTTCTCCTTTTAGTTCTTTGAGATATCTCCATACTACTTTTTGTAGAGTTTTTGCTAGCAAACTTTGCCTTTATCCTGCTCTTTCAGTTCAGCAAGGAAACAAATTGCTCTCTAAGGCCCTGGTGCCATATCTTTGAGTACACACAGTGGAACCCGAATCCAGAAGTAGATAACAGATATCACAGAAACAATTCTTGAGTGTTACTGGCTTATGTTCATGCTGACTAAAGGACTTCGCGCTTTGTGAAATTTTTAATCATAAGCAATTTTCAAATATGTTTTTTAAATGAGTGCCCATCAGAGAGTACAGCTGGACGTCTGGACAAACAATCTTTTTCTCCCTTTTGGAAAATCCCTATATTAAACCAAGAAAGGCCGATGTTTTCTCAGGATGATAAAAGGGGTATTATATTTGACCTGAGACTTCCATGATATCTAACAAACATCAATATTTTTTAGTAAATCTAGCAGAATAACTAGACAGTAAACAAACTAGTGTTTGTTTTTGTTTCTAAATGCTTCCAAATTCTATTTCAGGTCATATTTTTAGGATATTCTTATAAATCAACTAAGGATAAATTAATAAATATAAATTAAATCTTAACCTCACTGAATATTTTGTTAGGCCATTTGACCAATAATAGCATAATCTTTTCTAAGCACTTGATATTATAGGGTTTAGATTTGGAATAGAACTTTGAAAACAATATGATTCAGTGATCTCCAAACATGGCTAGCCATCACGATCACCCAGGAGCATGTTAAAGACACAGATTCCCATGTCTGAACCCAGGCCAAATAACGTAGAGGCTCCTGGTAAAGGTTTTAGAATTTGTGTTTTTAATGATTTGCCAGGTGATTATTTTAATGTTGTCAGTTGTCAGCTTGGCACCAATATTTGAGAACTTTGGGGGCCTTTAATTTCATTAATTAATTAATTTCATTAATTTCATTCTTCTGCCTTATGCAAGACTCTGCTTTTCCGTCACCCACAAAGAGCTTTACAAGTTCCCCCTTGACTTGAAATTTGCTAAGGCGTTTTCTCCCGACATGTTTTGGCATGGATACACAACTTGCCTACCTGTTCTTCTCAACCGTTGTCCTTACTGAGCCCTGCCACTTGGAACAACCACACAGAAGGAATCTAATGTTCCTTCACTGTTTGACACCAGCTATAACGTCCCTCTCTTCTACTGATCAAGTATTTTACTTCTTTAAATAATGATATGATGTATTCACGTTCTTGTACCATTTTCTTCACTCCCTGTTGGACGCAACACATTTTGCTCATGCTCCTTCTGAACCGTGATGGGCAGATCTGACCTCAACATTAGTGCAAAGAGAAGGGTGAGGATGTATCATCTCCCTGTTCCTGAACACCACACTTGCACTAATGTGGTCCAAAATGTCAGAAGTGATTTAGACAGTTCCATCACAATCTTCCCCATACTGAGTTAATTACATCCTGGACTTACTTTTCACATGTGCTTTTCTTAAGCCATGTTAGTATCTATATTGAACTTACACATTTAAACACTTGAAGATTTTTTAAAAACAGGCAAAGTAACAGTATTTAGTTATATTTGTATTGTAATATTTCTTCATGTTACATTTGGCCTCAAGTTTTCCTACATGAATATGATTTTGAACCCTTATCTTTTCAACCAGTGTTGACTATTCATCCCTATTTCATCTCAATCATAAATTTAATGCATGTGTCTTCAAAAATTCTTCCACATCACTGAGAGGGCCAACATAAAGCTTCAATTTGGAATGGACTATCAGTTGCTAGGCATAATTATTTTGCAGAGATTAACGTAAAAACAAAATGAATTTAACTTAAGCACAAACTCTGATCATGCACGTGCTTCACAGCGGTGCTATTGTAGTTGAACTGCATTGCTAAACATGGGGACTTTAAAGGGTTTAATTTCCTCCACTTGGAGTTGGTGAATTTTCTTACTATTTTAATCTAGCTACTCTCAGGTTGATCTGACTTACATAATTAAATTCACTTCCTCCCTTCCCCCATGGGCTTTGTCTTAAACTCTAGTAAGAGTTCCCATAGGAAATAGGAACCAAGGTACAGTGCACTTGCTTTTCGATTCTTCTTTTAGGTGAAAGAGGGTTTATGACAACTTTGAAAGTTGGTTTTAAGTCTTTGATTTTTTTTGGTTAAAAAACAAGTTAATATTAGGAATAATCCTATACTTTGAAATAAGATTAAATATATTGTCTTTAAACCAAAATAAAAAGCTTTCTACTACTTTGTGGCACTTAAAGATAGGAGTAGTAGAATGTTAGTTTTCAAACTCCTATAGAAACGTGAAGATACCACTTATAATCCCAATTTTTTTTCTATCTTAGCTTATACATCATTTTCAACTTTTTTCTCTTCTTTAGATCCTTGTTGCTAGTTTTGTAGTTTTCATCATCTTCATCTCTAACCTAGCCTCCTACAATAGCTTCCTAAGTTATCTCTCTTTTTTTCAGTTTTTAAAACTCAGATATGGAAGAGAATATAAGACAATAAGAAAACTTTGAAACTGATATCACGAATAATTATGCTATTTTATAGTAAAGTCTATCATACAATTATAATACAATGATGTATAAAATTATTATCTGAGTATTATTATTATAATAGGGAAATTACAAAATAGGTAACCCCTTTTTAAAAGAGAATCAGAAGGTAAAATAATAGAATTGTATTCATATTTTAAAATTATTCAAAATCCACAAATTAACTCCAAGAAATGTACATTTTGGCTCCATTTGTTTATATACAGTTTGTGGCCCCTTCTTCCAGCACCCAAGTTGGTTCCTTTGAGATGTCCAGATCCTAAAATTTGCATTGAAGAATTGAGAAATCAGAGGCAGATCAACTAAGGAATACTTCCCCAACATTCAGAGCAATGGTTGCCATCCCTGACCAATTGTCAGAATCACCTGGGAAATTTCTGTTTTTTTGAGACAGAGTCTCACTCTGTTGCCCTGGCTAGAGTGCGGTGGCGTCAGCGTTAGCTCACAGCAACCTCAAACTCCTGGGCTCAAGCGATCCTCCTGCCTCAGCCTCACAAGTAGCTAGGACTACAGGCATGTGCCACCATGCCTGGCTAATTTTTTCTATATATTTTTAGTTGTCTAGCTAATTTCTTTCTTTCTTTCTTTCTTTCTTTCTTTCTTTCTTTCTTTCTTTCTTTCTTTCTTTCTTTCTTTCTTTCGTAGAGACAGGGTCTCGCTGTTACTCAGGCTGGTCTCGAACTCCTAAGCTCAAACAATCTGCCCACCTCTGCCTCCCAGAGTGCTAGGATTACAGGCGTGAGCCAGGGAAAGCTTTTTAATACACAAATTCTCATGCCCCACCTAAGAACATTGGAACAGGTCAACTGTGGGTAGCCTGAGAATTTATAAATTTAAAAAGGTCACCTGGTGATTCTGATGATCGGCCAAGGTTGTGAACCACAGCCTTAGGAAATTCTGGTAAATGGGTAAAAAAATTTAAATGCCATCAAGAGGAAGTATGCAACCCTAAATATAAATTTTTACAGTTGTTACCAGTTGAAGATATGTAAAGTAAGTCCATGGGAATGGATTCAGAGAATGAACATGCAAATTTATCCCTAAGGATTTATTTTAATAGTATAAACCGCAATGCCAAGGTTAAAAATTATGATTGTAATTTTATATTGACTTCGAAGAGTGAGGTTCAAATTTAGCATGTTTTCAAGTAAATACTTCCAACAAACTACTCACTTGGTAACACCCGAGACCTTGTTGTATCCTAATATTTTACACTTCCAAAATTCAAACTAATTCCACTAATTCAAACATCCTGCTTTCTGTCCACAACCTCTTCTACATTCAACTTTCTTATTCAAAGGTCAAACTAGTTGACCTTTGTTTGATCACATTTGGACTTTCTGTCTCCTCTACCCCTATTCTCCTAATTCACCTGCCCACTTTTTCTTGTTACCAATCCTTGAAGCATTAAAACTACTTAAAGGCTTTCCTTTAAATTCCTTTCCTCCTTGTTTTTAAGCTATAGACCAAAATACTTAACATTCTTAAAGTTCTTGGTTACAAGATGCTGCATTGTCTGGCCCTTGATTATTTTTCTAGCTCACCTTCTACCACTATCGTCCTAGCTTTCTCTCCATTCTAAGTCATGCCTTGGGCTGTGATGTTCTTTGCAATGGAGAGGTGATCCAAGTCCCTACAGACTAGAAAAAGATAGAAGGTTAGAAAGTTGAAAGTTAGAAAGTTGATATAATCCTAAATAGAATAGAAAAGATGTGTTGGTGGCCCTGCCAGATGAAAGAAAACTGCTTTAATAAAGAGAAAAATATTTTCTGGACCAATAGCTATATAGCAGTTAGAAGAGACTGTTGATTGGCTCTATTAGTTGGAGTCAGACTTCCGGTAAGTTAATGATAAGCCACTATCATTTCCAGAACATTTCTTTTCTGCATAGGCCAAACAGGTAAGTTGAATTAAAATGTAGAAATCATCAGCTTGAAATCCTTCATGTCTTTGATGGTTATGCCAATCTCTGCAATTTTCCAGGAAAGTGGCATTGCTTTTAGCGTATATTTTTGGTAAGCAGAGGAAGTTCTAAAGGTTTCCCCTTGTCCTTTCCTACCAGGAAACGGGCCAGGGAAACAATCAGGGTATTGACTGGCCCTCAATACACTAACTAGGAAAACAATATTTGGATTCTGCAAGTTGTTATGTGTATTCCAACTATGCATTCCAGAATTGGAAAAGAGCCATTAACTGTGTTCAGGGACCACATGAGCCAACTGAGTCAAAACTCTACTCATTGTTTATTTATATTTGTCAAAGGGATAACCTTAATCAGTTAGCCAATGTCAAGTGTATCTGTGGATCAACCATTCTGATTACTGCTTTGCCCTGGATGTTAATTACAATAACCACATCGATCTAGTCTCTGTTGAATAAGTATTACCACTTGGCCTTTACCACTTCAAGATCCGATCATCTCTATTGAGTTCAAAGAGGCCTTTTCAATGGCAAATTTCTTTCCATCATTTCTGGCCTGCATAAAGAATCTAGTACAGTGGACTTAAAGAATGCTAGAACTCCTTTCACCAATGTATTTCTCAAACTTTAGGAAAGGTTGTATTCTCTAGATACCATGGAACACAGTTAGGTGGCAGGGAAATAGCTTGAACAGATTTCATTTCAGAATTCCTATATCCCTTAATGTTTGAATAAGAAAAAACCTTATATGTTTATTTTATCTATGTAGTTACCATTTCTGATGCTCTTCATTCCTTTGTAGAGGTCAATATTTGCATCTAGTATTAATATTTTCCTTCTTCATAAAAAACTTCCTTTAACTATGTCTTATAATGTAAGTCTGCTGGTGACTAATTCGGTTTTTGTATATCTGAAAAATTCTTTATTTTGCTCTCATTTTTCAAAAATTTTTTCCTTGGGTTCTACATTGGCAGGGTTTTTATTCACTGTTTAAAAGATGTTGCTGCACTGTCTTCTTGCTTGCATTGTGTCTGACAATAAATCTGCTTTCATCCATATTATTCTTCCTTTGCACATAAGTGTCTATCTCTGACTGCTTATCAGATTTTATTTTTTAAATTGGTTTTGAACAATTTGTTTACAATGTCCCTTAGGGTAATTTTCTTCATGTTTCTTGTGCCTGGGGTTCATTGAATTATTTGATCTGTGCATTATGATTTTCATCAAATTAATAAAATTTTGGGCCATTATTTCTTCAATATATTTTCCTGTTCTCCCATCTTTCTCCTTATCTTTGAGGATTCCAATAACATGTAGACCACTTGAAATTACCCCAGTACTCACTGATGCTCTGACCTTTTTTTTCTTCTCTCTATATTTCATTTGGGATAGTTTCTACTACTATGTTTTCATGTTTACTAATTTTTTTTCTGGATCTAATTTATTGTTGATCCTATCTAGTGTAGTTTTCATTTTGGACATTTTAGTTTTCACCTCTAGAAGTTCAACTTAGGTCTTTTAAAAAATATCTTCCATACCTTTACTTATCTTTTTGAACATATAAAATATGGTTATAACTGTTTTAATGTCCTTATCTGCTCATTCTAACATCTGTGTCAGTCTGGGTAGGTTTCAACTGATTGATTTATCTCCTCACTATGAATTGTATTTTCTTGCTTCTGTGCATGGCTACCAATTTTTTTATTAGATGCTAGACATTGTGAATTTTACCTTGCTGGGTGCTGAATATTTTTATACTTCTATAAATATTCTTGAGCTTTATCCTTTAATACAGTTTACTCACTTAAAAACTATTTGATCTTTTTGGGTCTTGTTCTCGAGATTTTTTAGGTGAGGTCTGAGTACTGCTTAATCTACGGATAATTATTCCCACTCTATAGTCAAAAATCTTCTGTAACTCTACATAGTACCCCACGAATCATTAGGTTTTTAGTCGAAATTAGGAGAACAGGCATTGTTTCTCTTCTTTTATAAGCAGCAAGCACTGTCATAGCTAATCTATTTTCCCCAGCCATAAGTATCAGGTATTTTTCTCACATGCATGCATTGATTGGTAGTCAGCTGCATACTCAAGAGGACCTTTTGTAGATCTCCAAAGCTCTGTTTTCTGTGTCTCTGGCCTATGAACTCTACCTTCCTTGGTCTCTTGCTCTCCCCAGACACTCACTATTATCTCAACTTATGTAGTTCATTGCACTCCAATTTGATTCCCTTTCTCTGTGTAGCAGCCTGGAAATTCTTTCAAGACAATGAGGTACAATAATCACAGGCCTCATGTTATTTGTTTTCCATTTCACAGAAATCGCTGTCCTTCATTCTCTGATGTCCAATGTCTTCCAAATCATTTTTTCATATAGTTTATTCATTTTTTTCTTTATTATAGGTAGAAGGATAAATCTAGTTCCTACTCCTCCATCTTTGCTGGAAGCAGAAATTTCCTTAATGGTTAGATACGTTTCTCTACAATATAGTTAGAAGGTTCTGGCATTTCAATTTTATTTAGCTAGACCATGTTTGAATCCAGGTTTTAGTCAACCACTGGATCAAAGTGTTAGAACCATTTCCAGTTATCTCAGCTAGTACACCAAATCCAGAATGTCTTGTTAGTGAACCTATGCCAAATCTGGAAAAAAAATATGACATTATATTTCTTCTGAGCTGACTCAACATGGTTAAGATCCTATTCATATTTCCTAGATTTCTGAGGACATAAATTGGAAAAATCTTGAAATTATTTTCATGCATATGATACTTCTTCCCAGATCACACATGTATGCAAGCCCAGGGAACTGGTAGAATTTGAAAATGGGTATAGGTTTGGAAGCAATGGGAACTGGTGAAGGTAGGTCTTTGTAAGGATCAGCATTCCCCTGCAAGATAAACCACTCTAGGAAGTTCATTAAAGTTTCTTCAAAATAAAAGTATCTCATTGCAACTCTGTCATCCTTAGGATATAACTTTAGATTTGGTTTTTCAGAAATATTTGCCCTTTGACTGCAGCAGATAAAGGTTTCTTTTGTGCCTTCAGAAAAGTATTTGTTCTTTGTTCTCTTTAAATTGAGAATTTAAAGTCTTGAGCTTATTTCCTTTCTTCACATTCTCTCTACATTTAGAATTAATCAATAAACCATATAGTCTTTCATCTCTCTTCACTTCCATTAAAATTAGCTGTATAGGCTGATGCAAAAATGAGAAATACACTTATTTCCTTCACTGCTGTAGAGAGTACAATGTTGTGCTTGTTCATAGAACTCCTAAACAAGGGACATTCACCTTTGTCCAGTGTATGCCAAGTAGCTACAGTTTGTAGCAGAGTTACTTAGGTATTTTCTTGTGAATCATTACTACCTTGCTCCAACAGTAAAGCCATTTAAGAATGTGCATTTTATAATCATCACAGAGACTCGCCTGGACTTGAAAAGCTAAATTCCACAGTATTTTGGAACCATAAATTAATACTTTGAGTTATAATATTCTGGTTTAGGTTAGGTTGGGTTAGTTTAGATTTTGGTCTTGGTTGATAATTAAGAGTTCTCTAGTCACTGTAAAGGTTTTTAATCTTTTGAGCTTATTAGAGATGGAACCGTAAGTTCTGGCTAGAGTCCATGACCCAAGAACATTTTGGAAGTCTTGTTACTAAGCGAAAATATTAAAAAGGAAAGTATATTATTATAGTTAGCAAACACTATGATAATGCCATGTAACTATCTATCCTAAAATTAATTCAGTGCCTTGTCAACCAGTATTTTTTCTCATGCTCTTGCTTCTGTAGGTTGACTCTATTTTGGCTGATCTATGATGGGCTCAGCTGAGTGACTCATTTTTAGGAGTTAGCTGGGCTTGGCTCCAATCTATGGATTGGATTCAAATCCGGTCCACATATATTTCAGGGGGCCAAGCTGAAGGTCAGTATCTACCAATAGTGTTCTCTTTTCATGGCAGACTATAAAAGTACAAGAGGGCAAGCCCAGCTATAGAAGCACATTTAAAATTCCTGATTGTATCAAATGTGCTGAAGTTCATTTGGCCAAAGCAAGCTACTTGGCCAAGCCCAGCAACCATGGGGTGGGGGAAGACAGTGTAAACTCAGTCACAGTGACAGTGTGATGACTATTTGCTAAACTATTCCAGATCAAGTAATTTCATTTCTAGAAATCTATCCTAGAGAAATAACCAGAAGCATGTTCAAAAGTTACTAATCACTGTATTTATAGTACGATAAAAACAAATAAAATACTTAAATATCCAATAATAAGGTATAGTTAAAGTAGGTTGTAACTATGAAATATTATTATAGACATTCACACACACAAAAAAGAAAATATTTATGAAATACTGAGAAGTGAGAAAAGCAGCATGAAACAAGAAGGAAAACAAAAAGGCCATTTATTATAAAACCAAATTTCCCGATAGCTACTTCAGCATTTTAGAAAAATGACAGAATGACAAAATTCTCCCTTGGGGGAAAAAACAGCTCTTTTGTTTAGGGAAGCCTGATGAAGGAGTCTCTTTAGCTCCGGAAGATAAGGCCACAGGCCAGTCCAGATAGAGAGAGGTTTTGAAAAATCAGCAGCCAAATTGTTCAGCGTGATAAAGTAACAAGAGCTTTCAGTTTTTACCTTGGCAGTGTGAAAGATGGAAGGTCATAGCACTTGTTCAGGAAAGAAAGAAGTATCAGAAAGATGGTCAATTTTATGGTAGCAAGCTGGGGACTAGGCAAAGGTGGTTTCTGTAATGACAATGAATATCTACTAATTTGCACGAGAACACTAGGTCATAATTTTTAACTTTACATTCTATATACTTATATGGTGTTTTTAAGTAGAAGAAAAAAGCATAATAGATACTACAAATCAGATAACATTTGGATAAAATATAATTATCACTCTGCCTATCCGTTATAGAACTGAGGCCCCATTGGTTAACCAGTTGGTTAGATGTATACACTGCGTCAGTGCAGGTCAGTGAACTTAGTGCAACAGTGACACCTGCTATTCGTTTTTAAATTGATTTCCTATTTTTTAAAAAATAGTATTCCTATGCTATTGCTAAACCTTCATAAAATACTTAAAAAAAAAAAACATAATCAGCAGCAATGTGGTTTTGATGTTTGGGGGAATACAAGAGTGGGAGCTAGATAACAGAAAATGAGGTGGGGCACAGTGGCTCACGCCTGTAATCCTAGCACTCTGGGAGGCCTAGGTGCAAGGTCAGGAGTTCAAAACCAGCCTGAGCAAGAGCGAGACCCCATCTCTACTAAAAATAGAAACAAACTAATTGGCCAACTAAAAATATGTAAAGAAAATTAGCCGGGCATGCTGGCACATGCCTGTAGTCCCAGCTACTCAGGAAGCTGAGGCAGGAGGATCGCTTGAGCCCAGGAGTTTGAGGTTGCTGTGAGCTAGGCTGATGCCACGGCACTCACTCTAGCCCGGGCAACAGAATGAGACTCTGTCTAAAAAAAAAAAAAAAAAAAACAAGAGAGAGAGAAAATTATAGCTCGGATAGGGATAGGGGAGGGGGCAGATTGAATTTAGACAACCTAGAGTACACTGTCCAATACAACTTTCTGGAACGGTGGAATATTCTAGATCTGCATTGTCTAATATGATAGCCACTAGCCACACATGCCCACTGAATATTTAAAATGTGGTTAGTGAGACTGGAAGATGAACTTTCCATTTTTTAAAAATTTAACTAGCTTAAATTTAAATAACGATGCATAGCTTGTGGCTATGGTATTGGAGAGCGTAGTGCATCTAGAGAAAGCCAGAAGCAGTTAGTAAAAAATGAGTAATCAGAAGAATGTTAGAGAACGTTAGCGTGTTCTCTGTCATTTAGAAAACTCAGAACTAGTAGAGCAGGCACTGGACTTCTGGAAAGCCAATAAAAATGGAAGCTTAAAATATTTTATTTGGTTATTTAGGAGAAGGTGACTTTATAATGTTGAAAGACAAGTAACATATATATTCTATGAACTTAAAGTTGTAAAGTGCATATCTATGCTTACAGAAAATATTGGGAGGAGATATATATGTATATGTATATATATCTCAAAATGATAACTTTGGGTGGTGTGATTACAAGTAATTTCTACTTTTCTTTATTTACACTTACTGCATTTCCCAAGTTTTCTCCCTGAGCATGTATAAGTTTTTATTTTTGTGTTTGCTTGAAAATCTGATTGTTTATTTGTCTGGACAATATTTTGAAGTATTAATGACCTCCCTTCCCCACCCCCCACTAATTTCCCCATTTCCTTCCCCAGTCAATTGTTCAGGTACCTGACTATGACCCTGCTTCACTGTTTCTGAGAAGATTCGAGGTTGGTGAGAAAGCAGAAGTTATCTGCAAGATTTCCGGTCTTTTATTTGAAGTGTAAAGGTTTGCAAAATTTTTAAGAGAAATTGGGAGTTTGGATAAAACAGAAGGGGCTCGGTAAAACTTCCTCCAGGGAACAAAATGCTTCCTAGGGGTTGAGAGAGAGAGAGGTTTGTGTATAGGGGACCAGGAAGGGCTCTCTGGTAGTGTTGGGTCTACATGATCTTACAGAGAGAAGAATGTACAGGTGCTGAGTTTCCCTGCCTTACAAGAATGTCCCACGTCTCAAGTGTGGTATGGAAGCCACAGACACCTGCCAGCCCTGAAAGTGTCAGTCAGTGGCAAACAGCATCTTAATGGTAACCTTTGTGGACCAAGGGGCCCAATCCCCTACACCCTGGGTAAGTCCCTTGGACTTTGATACAGCCTTGGGGTGGGTGTATCAAAGGGCACAAGAAGGAAAGAAGTAGAATTTTCTACCATCTGGGCAGGAAGGATTTTAAAATTAAAAAATTAAGATTAAAATTGAAAATTACTTTAAGATTAAATTAATTCGCATATTTTTAAAAGGATGTAGAGAAATCAGAAAGCTTATGTATTGTCGATGGGAATGTAGAATGGCACATGTGTTGAGGGAAGCAATTTGGCAGTTCTTCAAAAACGTAAACACAGAATCACCATATAGCACAGCAATTCCACTTTTAGGTACATGCCCAAAAGAATTGAAAGCAGGAAATCGAACAGACACTTGGACACCAATGTTCATAGAAGCATTATCCACAATAGCCAAAACACGGAAAGAACTCAAATTTCCATCAACAGATAATGGATTTGTAAAACGTGATATATATGCATAATGGAATGTTATTTAGCCTTAAGAAAAGAATGATATTCTGATAAATGCTACTACACGGATGAACCTCGAAGACATGCTGAGTCAAATAAGCCAGATACAAAAGGACAAATCTCATATGATTCCTCTTAGACAGTGGGAATAGACAACTTCACAGAGACAGAAAATGGGGGTTACCAGAGGCTAGAGGGAGTAAGGAACAGGGAATTCTTGTTTAATGGGTACCATTTCTGTTTAGGATGATGAAAAAATCCTGGAAATGGATAGTAGTGATGGATGTACAACACAACGAATGTAATTAATGCCACTGAATTGTATACTTAAAAATGCTTACAAGATTAAATTTTATGTAATGTATATTTTACCGCAATAAAAATATCTTAAAGAAAAGCATTAGATTTTTTTGTTGTTGTTGTCTTCTTAAGTTTTTATTAAGCATGTTCAGAATGGCCTTTAGAGCTAATTTAGCCCCAGTACTAGGTCAATACCTTTCTAGGTTCCACCTGATACCCTGTGTGTTGTGAGGTCTTTCTATTCTCGCTGGCGACAACACAAATTAGTCCCAAAATGGTTGAGCTTCGAGAACTTTCTGCCTGTGTCTTTCTGGTGGCTGTTTCTCTAGCCTCAAGTAATTTCATAGACATATGTGGATAGTACTCGTCCAAAGACTTGAGAGTACCCTCTGTAGGGCTCTGTGCCCCACCCTTCTCACTGCTTCTCTGCCCTACCCATTCTAGCTAACCGGCCCACACCAAATGCCAACCTGTGTCTCCAATCCTGCGCCTACACAATGCCTAACTCAAGGTGGCCCTTAGATAGATTTCTGGAGCTCTTCCTGTCTGTCACTCTGCTGTGTATTCTCCCCAGAAAGTTCCCACCACCTTAGACTCCCCAAACCTTATCTCTATCTCCTGAAGTCTAGGAACCCACTTTGGTTGGCCTGGGTTTTCCCTGTCTCTGATGTGATTCCAAATGTGTCTCTATGCAGAAAGCAAGGCCATTGTAGAGGTCATGAAAACAATCGCTTTATGTATTCTATCCAGTTTGCTTGCTGTTTACGAGCGCAGGGAAAGTCTGGTACTATGCTACCTGGCTGCACATGGTAGTGTGCATTACTTTATTTTTAATTTTTAGACTTTTCATTTTGTTCTTTTGAAAATATATCGAGCCCTTTTTTTTTTTTTTTTTTTGAGACAGAGTCTCACTCTGTTGCCCGGGCTAGAGTGAGTGCCGTGGCGTCAGCCTAGCTCACAGCAACCTCAAACTCCTGGGCTCAAGCAATCCTGCTGCCTCAGCCTCCTGAGTAGCTGGGACTACAGGCTTGCGCCACCATGCCCAGCTAATTTATTTATTTTTATATATATATATTAGTTGGCCAATTAATTTCTTTCTATTTATAGTAGAGATGGGGTCCCGCTCTTGCTCAAGCTGGTTTCGAACTCCTGACCTTGAGCAATCTGCTCCCAGAGTGCTAGGATTACAGGCGTGAGTCACACGCCTGGCCTTTTCATTATATCTTACTCTTGCGTTGTGGCTTCTCCTCCTTACGTCTCTTTGAGCATCGTAAATATCCTTAATTTAAAGTATTTTCATATTTGTCTATCAACTGTATTTGCTTCATGTGATTTCTTTAGTTCATGGTGTCCCACATCTCTCCCTTCCCTAGTCCTTTGTCTCCTCTTGTGGATTATGCATTTTTACAAGGAGGTCGTCTCCAGCGGCAACTGTGTCCACAGGAATCAGGTGTACTGGTCGGTGTGGGACAGGAGCACATTCGACCCTACCAGGGCCCCAGGGGGTTCAGTTTATATAAGAATTGAACAGCTGGGGCTTTCCACACAGACAGGTTCATGCAAATTCATACACCACTCTCAGAAAGGATCAGAGGTGGGCTTCCTATTTCTTTTTCCCCCCCTACAGCCCAGACTAGTTGGCCAGCTCTGTTGCTGCCTCACTGGCGTAGTGGGGAGGGTAGTCTCATTTCCATATTATGGACTGGCTGTCGGGTTGATTAAAGGGCCCAGGTCCAGGTGCCAGTATTACCTGGGTCTTTAGGCTCAAATTGACAAGCCTGGTGTGTGTTAAAACCCCTTAGGGATTTACCCCATCCTGCTTCCTCCACAGGTCACTGGGTTTAGTTCTGACCCACTACATTGACTTTGAATATTCTACTCATTTCCTTTACCTAGGGATTTCTCTTTCTTAATTTCCATCTCGGCTATGTATTTTTTTAACTTATAATTGATACATAATTATATGTATTTTCAGCTATGCATTTTATAACTTAATTGAGGATAGAAAGGAGGGTTTGCAAAGGAGCAAAAGGAAACTCTTTTTTGAAGGGAGTGATAGAAATGTTTATCATCTTCACCATGATTTCAAAGGTACACACATATGTCCCAAATTATCAAATTGTACAGTCTAAATATGTACAGTTTATTTTATTCCAATTGTACCTCAATACAGTTGTAAATAAAAATCAAAATAAAAACATCAATTAAAAAAATTAATTGGAGTTTATTGTATCCAATATTTCTAATTATTTTGTATGGACTGGGGGAATTTCAAAAGTCAGCCCAGTAGTCTACAATAATGCTTAGACGTGTATATATAGTATATTAAGTACATGATACTGCCTCTTAAATCATACATTTTCCTGAATTGTAGATAGTTAACTTTTAATGAATGTATGGTTTAGAATATGCTTTTTTCCCAAAAGAATTTTAGGTGTTAGTATATGAATGTATTGCCTATCTGATTACCTTATCTGATTATAAGGTAATTAATGCCATGGAACATGTGATTTTAATTTGTACACTCCACGACTCCTAATGGAACACCAGCCTAACACAGTAATGAATAAATTTTATCTGTTGAAAAGAACACAAAAAGCCTTCTAAAATTGTATTAAGAAATTGTATTTATTAAGTTCGATTTCTTTAAAATGAGATTTAAGACAAAATCTCACCTGTATCATTTGACTCAAGATAATTGTTAAATACTTAAGGGTGCAAATGACCTTTCAACTAGCAGCTATTTTTTATTTTCGCTACTGATCTGATAAGAAAATATATAATGGCATTAGGAAAAAACTCAATAAGAGTTTTGTCCCTCCTCAAAGAAGCAATGCTTCCATTAGCTGGAGTGGAAGGTGATAAAAAAGGAACCGATCCTTTTTAATTTTATTTGCTTTAACTAAGTAATTCAGCTATATAAAGAGCTATAGAGAATGATATGAAAAATATGTAGCAACCAGCATGAGAAACACAACTTCGCAAATGGAGGTGGAGTGGTAGTGCTCTCAGGTGGATGTCATTGGCCCGCTCGGGCAAAGCATCAGGGTCTGGAGCCACCACAGAGTGAGATGCAGGAGCAGGTAGGGGCTGATAGGCACCTGACACTCTTCACACCAGCTTGTGGCTCCAGAAGGGGTGAGTGTCTCCCCGAGGGCTTGTGTAGTGCTGGACTGAAAGGGTCTCTGGTTGACCTCCTAGCTGGAAACTTCCAGGAGTGGTTGGAAGCATGCCACACCTCCTTGCTTTGAGAAAAATCCCTAGAGACCCCTAGCTGGAAATTTAGGCAATTGGATTGCCCCAGACTTCCCTGAAGAAGACGGGACTTCTTGTGGCCTTCTGCAAAGGAATGAATCATTTGGAAAACTTGGGACTCTAAAATTTTGGGGGGGTGGAGGGGAGCACAAGAAAAATAGGGAGACTAGGACACTAATTTGAGAAACTTGGGCTCTTAGGGAACCTCTCTCCAGAAGGATGCAGGATCCCCGGAGGGCCAAGTAGTAAGGGGTGAGGGCAGGTCTCAGGAGAGGCACAGCCCTAGCATGGAACAGGCCAGCCCCGTTGCCTAGTTGAGGACAGTGTGCAACTTCCCCTCCGTGGGCAACTCCTCTTTCCCAGAGAGGGTGAGGAAGAGCACCTTAAAGAACAAAAACTCATGCTGTCTATTGCAAAAGAGCAATCTTTTCAACACTTACTGTTTAAAATTTTGCCAATTTGAGAAATAAAAACTAATTTATAATTTTTTATTTTCATGTCCCTAAATACCTGTGAGGTTGAACTACTTTCCAATTATTTATTATCTATATTCAATTTTCCCTCTGTGCATGCCTATTCACATTTTACCCAATTTTTTAATTTGAGTGTCTTCTCTTTTCAATTTGTGGACATCATTTTACATTGGATATTAACCTGTTGTCTATCATTCACAAATATTTTCTCTCTGGTTCACATCTACAGTGACTTTTGTCACATAATTTTTAATGTAATCAAGTCTTTTCTTTCATATTTTCTGGGTTTCTGTCATTGTTCAAGTTTATTCAATTGTCATTCTCAATTTTATATCAATTTTTATATGCAATATACATGATATAATATATATACGATATTGCATATATATGATAGAGAATAAAATCATATATGTGTACTTAAGTTTAGACATTTAGTCCACCTGGATTTTCTTTATAGAATGGTGTGGGCAACAATCTTTCTTCCAGGATGATATATACTTATGATGGCCTCGTTTTAAAAATATGCCATTTTTTTCCTACTGAAATGAGATGTCAAGTTCATCCTAAATTAAATTTCCATGTAGTGTTGGATTTGTTTTTGTACTGTATGTATTTCTCTCTACTGGTTTATCTATTATAAAGTATCTATTACTATCCTTTATGATTAATTTAATTTTACAGTTTGACGAAGTTTGTTTTAAATAAAGATATAAACCAATGGCTAGTGTTAAAATTAATGACAGAATTCTCAAATGCAGTACAACGCCTGCACTTCTGATGGTGAAGATAATTATACTTATTCCTCTTTCTGAGGCAGCTGAAGTCATAAATCAAGATGATTCCTATTTTTTTCTGAAACCCAAACACAACACAGTGCTTTTTGTCTTAATAATTTTTCCACAATGAGTAGTTTTTATTGTTTTGATTTGAATTTTTTTTCCTGCAGTAAATAATTCTGTTTTCTTGGTAGCAGTGTGGTGTATTGGCCCATTACAAATTACCTAAACTTAGCTGAAAGGACTTTTTCTCTGAGTGGGACATTCAGGAGGGGAAAGCCTGCTTTGGCTGCATAATTATCTGCTAACCTGGATAAAACATATCTCCCCACACCTCCTACAAAGACTCTTAGAACTACTGCTATGTAAAAGTCATCTTACAGTTCACAATGTAACTCCTAAAAGAATGGGCTTCTGATTTCATTGTTTTAATAATTTTAGTGCTGGAGATACACTTAAATTCCTATGGCTGTTTTATCAAAGATATAATTTCTTGTTAAGCCTTATTTTTGAGGAAGAGCTTTGAATTTTTCTTCTTTCTTGTTTTTAAAACATAAGACCCATAGCTTTATCGGATTCCTTATTCGAACAGAGAATTGAGTCCTTGTCTCTTTTTAAGTTAATGATTGTCTGAGATTGCATGGTTATCCGGAGATGGGGTGCACACGGACAGACAGGAGAAGTTAACCTCCGTCTGTGGCTCAGGGAAGACTGCCTGCTCAGGGCAATACTGACCAGAGCCATCTGGGTTTGAGAGCATCTGTAGAGCCATCAAAATAAAGAGAAGCTAGCGTCTAGGGTGCTGTTGCTACCGTGTTTCCCCGAAAATAAGACCCACCCATAAAATAAGCCCTAGTGACGGGCGTGGCTAAGCAGTGCATTTGCACAACCCATGCATTTCGTCAGGGAGCAGGAAAGAAGATGAGCAGTCCTTCTCATCTGCCCCACGAGAGCTCTATTGCTCGACATGAGAGATTGGGGTCAATGGTTCTAAAGGAAATAGAGTCGTAAGAAATTCAGGATGGAATTCGGGGTTTGGAGAGTTATGATGATGTTCCAGAAGACAACGACTTCACTATATTTGAATAAATGTAGATCGTTGTACTGCACTTTTTTTTTTCTTTTATTTCATCATATTATGGAAGTACAAATATTGTTAGGGTTACAAATATTGCCCCTGCCCCCTCCCTCCCCCCGATATGTCCAATCCCCTGGTGGTGTACATCACACACGTTATGGAAGCACACACCCCTTTCCTCCTCCCCACACCTGCCTGCCCACCACCTGTTTGTACTGCACTTAAAAAACAAACACATCCCTTGAAAATAAGCCCTAGGGTGTCTTCTTGAGGAAAAATAAATATAAGACCCTGTCTTATTTTCAGGGAAACACGGTAGATGTTACTGTGGTTGGATCCCTAGGTTCCAGAATTTTCTTTTTTAATGACAGGAGGAAATCTCCACAGCTTTGAACTTAAGGGAGAATGGTTGAATTCCAAACACTTGCGTTTCTGGTTTGAGAGTTCTTTCTGTATGCAAACTCTGGGCCCAGCAGAGAGAAGTCTTGTTTTCACAGCAGGAGTAACCAGCCATGGAGCTCTCCAGAGCTGCAGGCAAACCTCTGACCTCTTCGGAGTCTCTCCTCAGGAACAGCGCACGGCCACCCCCTGGTGGATGAATACAAAGTGACATCCTGTGCCCTTGAAGTTCACTCAGGACAGTCATTGGAACTTCTGGGTCAAAGGGCGCACAAGGCCAGCCACTACCTCTCCCAGGCCTGGTACCTATCTTTTTCCTTTCTTTTCCTTGGACTAAAAAAGATGGCCGTAAACTCCATTTTGCCCAAGCATTTGATGAAATTCTCTCACTAAAGGTGGTCAGTTCTTCTCCCTTAAATGAAAGCCCATGAATTAAAAGATGGGGAATAGGGAGTCCGAGTGAAGGCACCTCTGGCACCTCTGGCACCTCTGGACGGTGGCACATGAGGATGGAGAGGGAGGTAACAGATGTCCTTCACCCCAGCGAGCTCCAGCCTTTTGGGCACCAGGGACCGGTTTCATGGAGGACAACTTTGCCATTGACTGGAGGGGGGAGGGGAGGGGCTCAGGAGGTGATGGAACAATGGGGGCAGCTGTGAGTACAGGTGAAGCTTCTCTGGCTTGCCTGCTGCTCACCTCCTGCTCTGTGCCCTCCCCCTCAAGGTTCATGGAGGATAATTTTTCCACACACGAGAAGCTGTTGGGGGGGGGGGGGGTGGTGGTGGCAGAGATCTGCAGCCCAGTCCCTAACAGGCTGCAGACCACCAGTCCACGGACAGAGGGTTGGGGACCGCAGATTTACCCCATGAGGCACCTGGGGCAGGTAATTCCTCCCCTAGCTCATCCTGCCCCCATCCCCTCACAGCTGGCTCCAGCCCAAGTGTCAGCCAGGTCTCCCCCAAGAGCTTTCTAGACTGTTGCTCCGTAACACCCATATTCCCTTCCTCCCAATGCCCTGCCTCTGACCTGTGTGGGAATGAGGTGCTGTCCTGGATCCACCGTCAACCACACCGGCCGAGAAATGAACATTCCTTGTGACAATGGGTCTGCCCTTTCATTCCTCCCATGGCCTGTCCTTCTGCTGGTGACAATGTGTGGCAGGCAGGGATGCAGTCCACACTGAAAGAAATCCCATTTTAGGAATGCAGTTATTATGGCCTAAAGAGTACAAGACTAAGACACACTATAGATTCCAAATAATACATTTAACAAGACAAGAAAGATGAAAAATTATTTCGATTTTTCTTTCGTGATAATATTTATGTTAATATTTGTGGTTATATTTTTTTCTGATGCTTCCTCATAATTTGATTTATACTATGCATTTTTGGCAGCAATACCACAGAAATGATGTTGTGTTCTTCTCATATTCTAGCAGGAGGAACTAGATGTTATTTGTTCCATTATCAGCAATGTTAATTTTGATCACTTGGTTAAAATACCATCTGTCAGATTTTTCCACTGCAAAGTTACTATTTGCAATTATTAATAATATTTTGTAGGGGAGGAAATTGGAGACTATATAATTATCCTATTTCTTATCAGATTTTCACTAATTTGGAATCCGTGATGATTCTTGCCTGAAATAATAATTATTGTGACAGTTGCCAAATGCTGATTTTCTCATTGCATCATCCCTTCTGCATGCAGGTAATTGGAACCCTGTGGTAAGGACTTTTGCTTCTTGTCATTATTTATTCATTTATACTAATATGAACTCAAATTCTTACTTTATTCTATGTGTTATAATCCATCCCCATCATTATTTATTGGCTGTCATTGTCTCAGATTGGGTCAATGGGAGCTTGTCACCATGATTTTCTGAGCACTTACTTTGTTTCTGGAACACTTCATTTCTGGTACCAAAGATGTTCCAGGCTTATCTTCTACTTTCCCTGCCTCATCCCTGGGATCTGCTATTTCTTCCAGGGACCTTAATTTCCTTTTTTTATATCAATAGGTTTAGGGGGTACAAGTGTCTTTTGTTACACGAATAAATTGTACAATGCTGAAGTCAGGTATGTTAGTGTACCCTTCACTAGGATAGTGTACATTGTACACAATAGGTAGATTTTTAGCCCTCATCCCTCCCATCCTCCCCCTTCATTTCCAATGTTCATTACACCACTTTATTACCACATATACCCATCATTTAGCTCCCACTTGTGAGAACATGTGGTATTTGTTTTTCCTTTATTGGAGAAAGGTCTTTGGAATTCTGGATCCTTGTCAATGGTGAAATCATCATGGGTAATATCCTGTTGTTGGATTGTTGGCAGGCAGTGAGCCAGGTTCCAGAGCCCTCACTGGATGGGGGTGACCGACCAAAAAGTGGGGAGATTGCAATAATGAATGGAAGGGGAAGAGTTGCTCTTTTTAAAGTGTGTAGGGGACTGAAATGGAAGTAATGGCAATGAGAAGCCAGGAAATCACCACCTCCGCCTCTCAACGAGTCATATGAAGTAAGAAAACAGACCAGCCACCACTGGAACAGGCTGCAGGGGAAGCGGTGCCTTCAAGGAAGCGGCTGTTTTCAGTTCAGACTTCACATTCAAGGCAGGTAGGTGGAAAATGAGGCATTTGTACATTGGCCATTAACAACAACAACAATAAAAGGCTAGAGTGTGATAAGACAAAAATATTAATGTTCACGTGTTCCCAGAAATGAGAAATATGATAGTGAGTTAAATATTATAAAAACTCAAATCTCTGGCCAGGTGTGGTGGCTTACACCTGTAATCCCAGCACATTGGGAGGCCAAGGCGGGAGGATCGCTTGAGGCCAGGAATTTAAGATCAGCCTGGACAACATGGAGAGACCCTGTTTCTACAAAAAACAGAAACCAAAGACTCAAATTTCTGTGATGAGTAAATATAAGTTGCTACAGCATATAATCATCAGTCTCAAGAGGAAAGGCAATACAACATTTGCAATCAAAGTAAAATCTCATAGAAAAGATTACCTTAAGAAAAATTAAAACTGCTCAATCCCAAGACAACAGGATATAGAATAAATATAAACCCTATAAGAAAGTCCCTTTGCCCCCAACATGCCTACTATTTATATTATTATTTTCTTCAAGAAAACTGTTAAATATTATTTTAGCTGTTACCCTTATCTAAATAATAAGATGGAAAAGCTAACCAAGGTATTATATTTGTTAAAGTCCAATATTCACAAACATCTAAAACTCTTGCTATTATAAACCTGCATCCATTGATTCTAACTTTTAATTTGATCAAGATGGGATAAAAAATCGGGAGTTTATAACTTTTTTCTTCTATACTGAACACATGACACCCTCTGGCCCTCTCTCCAAGACTTTCCTACTTTGTGCTGCACTATTTGCCGTTCCCAATCCTGCCATGATAATTTCCTCTACTGATTCTTTCTCAATCAACTTCCTGTCTTGACTGTCTCCCTGCCTACCACTCATCCACTTGGTTAACACAGCTTAAGCACTCCCTGTATTCTAGACAGGTGTGTATTAATACTATACAGCACTTAAAACTCTGCATTCCTTCTCTCAGTTTAAGTGTATAGTTTTGGCCTTCTTGTGGCAGACTATAAGCAACTTGAGGGAGACGCTGTGTGGCAGTTATCCTGGCAACTGTGGCACCTAGCATATGGCAACCTGCACATAGTTGGCACTCAGATGGTTTTCTGAATTGTCGAATTGGTGTTATCCTTGCTACCCCAAGAAGCACCAGGTAGTTACGGAATAGGCAGAGCAGGCCATTGTATTTATGAATGAATCAATGAATAGGGGGATAGGTGCCTATTATCGGAACTTTCAGGAAAGTTCAAAGAATATCTTCATATTAGAAACTATTAGGAATTTATTATTAATCTTGTTGTGATGATCGTGTTTAAGGCAAAAAAAGTTCTTACTTTTAGAAATACATATTGAAGTATTTACAGTAAAATGCCATGAAGCATATTGAATTTAAAGTACTTCAACAATTACAAAATACATGAAGCAATATGACAAAATAAAGATTGTTAAATGTAGTTATATTCTATATAACTAAGATACAGGAGGTCTCTGGGCACAGACAAAATACATTCCTGAGAACACTTGTAAGTCTGAGTTGTATGTAACTTGGATCCCTGATGAACAGCGAGTATATGGCAATAATAATAATAATACTATACTGGCTCATATGTAGTAATAATAATACAGTGTAATACTGTAATAACAATAATCATACCCCTGTACAGTGATAAGTTACAGAAACTAGTGTGCTCTTTCTCTTAATTCCTAGGCTAATAGGAATGTTATGCTTATTTTGATCTTCAAACCAAATCAATAATAACCTTTCCATTTCAATAATTAATCCGCTGTGCTGCTTAGTAATATGTGACATCTTCATTGGTACTCTGCTTTTCACATATTCCATTATTCTCACTTCATCCTTTATAATTGTTCCGATAGTCAAGCTACTGAAGCCTAAGACTTTCCCAACAAATGGTGTCATCTGGCCTTTCTCCAAACGCTTAATTATTTCTACTTTTGTTGCCACTATAATCACCTTTCCCTTCGCTGCAGGCTCACCTGGACTTGCAACAGACATTGGCTTTGGAGACATGGTCATAAGGGTAAACATAGACTCACAAAGTCGAATAAAAAAGTGAAGGCAAAAGTGACGCCGTGCATGAGCGACCACATACACAATGAGACTGACCGCTGGTGTAAAGATGCTGCCAATGAACCGCCTATGCCACACGGGTTCATTGACATGCGCAGAAGAAAAGAGTTCCTGAATTATTAATAATTAGGTCATTAAATATGAAATGTCCAATTTCCACTCCAAAGTTGAGTTTATTACATCTCAAACAAGAAGCAGTACAGTTAATCAAAGTATGTGCCTAAGCTATCCACGCAGTTTTGCCATCTTAACGGTAGCTTGTTAATGCCAGCAGCGAAGAAGCCTGGAGAGCGAGTGATGATGAGATTTTGAAGGGTGTTTTCCACAGCTTGTTAAGAATTGAGTATTTTTCTTTGCAAGAAGTGGTCCAAAGCCTGGAAGAAGTGGCAATCAGTTGGTGCCAGGTCTGGTGACTACTGTGGATGACAGAGAGTTTCCAAGTCCAGCACCTGTAGTTTTAGCAGAGTTGTTTGTGCAACATGTGGTCAAGCATTGAATGGCAAGAGGATTGACCTGTCTCCAGTGACCAGTCTGGGCTCCTTAATTGCAAGATCCTCATCACTGAGTGTAGTTGGTTGTAGTAGACATCTGCCATAATCAGCTGACCAGGTTTAATGAAGCTATAATGGATAATACCAGCGCTGGACCACCAAACAAACACCATTAACTTTTTTTGATGAGTGTTTGGTTTGGGACTTTGTTTCAGCACTTCATCTTTATCCAACCATTGTGCTGAATGCTTGCAATTGTCAAAAAGAATCAGTTTTTCATCACACCTAACAATACAGTGTAGAAATGGTTTGCCTTTATGTTGTGACAGCAACTAAAGGCAAGCTTTGAGACGATTTCTCGGCTGCTGCTCATTTAGTTCATGTGGAACCCATCTATGTAGCTTCTTTACTTTTCCCATTTTTTCCAATGGTCTAATAGTGTTGAAATATCAATGTCAAACCTTGCTGCTAATTCATGCACGCATAGGTTGAGATAATTTGCTTCCAGTACAGTTTTCAGCTCATCATTATCCCCTTTTCCTCAGGTTGCCCACATGGCTCATTTTCAAGATTAAAATCACCAGAACTAGGGGGGAGGAAGGAGGATGGTGGACAAGAAACACAGAGTGTCTCTGCAGAAAGACAGATTCTAGGAGAAATCAGAAGAAAGAAGCAAGCAGACGAGCATACATCAGACAAGGGTCTGAAGGAGGGGTACCTGAGACCACGGGAGACTCCACGGGAGACTCCACGGGAGGAGGCTACAGAGGAGAACTGGAAGCAGAGACCTCCTGAGTAGCCTGGAGACCAGCGGCAAGGGTAGGTGGAGCAGTTAACTTCCACTCCCTTGCATCTCGCACTGCTGGTGGGCTCCCCAGCGGTTGGAGACCCCTATGGACACCAGCCCAGAAAGGCCACTGCCAGCGAGCGGTAAACCTGTAGCGGACTAGGCACCAGGCTACCTACTCCCCCGGGGAAACTCCCTGTGCACAGACCCGAGCCACGAGGCAGGCACTATATTGCCTCATTTTCCCCTCCCACGACCCTATCCGAGGCTGCCGAGAGAGACAATATAGCCACCAGCTGGAGGCACCTCCAGGGAATGGGACCTTCCCTTTTGGGGCCCTACAGCTGACCAAGGGGAACTCAGATGGTGAGCTCCCTACCCGCCAGCCCTCCCAGGTGCTTCGGGCACAGTGATCCCAGGAGAATGGGACAGACCCTGAGGCTGAGAGATAGCGACCAAGCTTGGGCTCCTATAGGTGAATTAGGACTGGCACTCCTCTCCCTGGTGGGGTTAGGGATTGAACTCTGGGGCAGAACCCAGAGGTCAGACCTGTGGACTAGATCCCGTGCAACCATTTCTCTCATTGCCAGGGGCACAGAAGGGATATATGCAAACAACCTACTGAAGTGTGTGCCTTAAGGGGCAGATCAGTGTCCTTGAGGGCAACCCTCCTCCCAAAGGAGGTCCGTGTGCCCAGCCCAGGCGGCGATCCTGTGCAGGGAACCTCCTGGCCAGCATCACAGCCAGGGGAGGCTCAGTGGCATGAGGTCTGGCCTGCTGGCAGAGGCCCAGGAGTAGCCGTGGAGTTGGGGAGGGTGGAAAGGATAGAGGCCCGCTCCAGACTTTGGGTCTCAGATGGCCCTACCCCCACACGAAGACTTTCTGATTGAGCAGGGCCATTCCAGCCCCTCCCTGACAGCTTGTCCCAGAAGCAGAGAACAGAACTTTGACCCCTGCTAATGGCGTTGGTGGTACCTGAGGGCAGGCCTACCCAACCCAGCTCTGCCAAGACTCACTCCTAGACCGGCCCTCACTGAGGGGGAGAAAAGGACACACCTGGAAGTCCAGAGCCCCACCCAACACCTGAGGCACCAGAGTGCCTCTCCAGAGAAACAAGAAATGGTTACGGGACCCAAAAACAACAGTGTAGCCTATTCCTCTAAGCAAGCACCACCTACTGACAGAGAGGACCTTCTGCACACCCTTTTCACGGCACCTACTGTCTCTTCATATAGGGTGTGGTCAAATCTGACTCACAAACACTACCTACTGGCCCAGAGACTAAACAGGGCGTGCCATTATCCAAACAAAAACCTAAATGCAAGAAGCAACCACTGATCCAGATGGGAAGATATCAGCGAAGGAAATCTGGAAATATGAAGTATCAAACAGAAAGCACACCCCCAAAGAGGAGCACCAGCCCATTAGAAATGGACATGAACCAAAATCAGACCACTAAAATGACAGAAGAGGATTTCGAACCTGGATCGTAAGAAAATTCAATGACTTGTAAGAACAACTGGATAATCAACACAAAGAAAATGCAAAAAGATTCCAGGACCTGGAACAAAAATTCATGAAAGAAATTGAAACAATGAAGAAAACTTTAACTGAACTCCTGGAAATGAAGAATCAATTCAGGGAACTACAAAACACAGTGGAAAGCCTTGAGAACAGGGTAGATCAAACAGAAGAAAGAATCTCAGAGATTGAAGATAATACCTTCCAATTAAATAAATCAGTCACAGAGATAGAGCAGAGAAACAAGAGAAAAAAGCAAAGCCTACAAGAGGTGTGGGATTATGTGAAGAAACCTAATATGAGGGTCATAGGGTTACCAGAAGGGGAAGAAGAAAACACTGAAGGGCTGGACAAGCTATTTGAAGATATAATACAGGAAAATTACCCAGGCCTTGCTAAAAAATCTCGATATACAAGTTCAAGAAGCTCAAAGGACGCCTGGGAAATTCAATGAAAACAGGAAGACGTCACGACATGCAGTCATCAGAGTGACCAAAATATCAACTAAAGAGGTCCTAATAAGAGCTGTAAGATGAAAGAAGCAAGTAACATACAGAGGAAAGCCAATCTGAATAACACAAGACTTCTCTACTGAGAGTTTACAAGCAAGGAGAGACTAGGGCTTCTTAAACAGAACAATGCCCAGCCGGGAATCTTACTCCCTGCAAAGCTAAGTTTTGTATATGAAGGAGAAATCAAGACATTCTAAGATAATCAAAGACTGAGGGAATTCACCAAGACAAGACCAGCCCTTCAAGAAGTATTCAAAACAGTGTTACCCACAGATCAGCAAAATAAATACTCATGAATGTAAATCTACTCAAAGCTAAAGATCAAAGCCCAGATACCACAATGGCTGAAGAGAGAAAACAAAGCAACAAAGGTCAACCCAACATAATGAACAGAAATCTTCCCCACCTATCAATTATCTCCATAAATGTGAATGGCTTGAACTCCCCACTCAAGAGACACAGGCTGGCTGAATGGATAAAAAAACACAAGCCAAGTATCTGATGCCTTCAGGAAACACATCTAACCTGCAAAGATGCAGTTAGACTAAAAGTAAAGTGGTGGAGAACAACATTTCAAGCAAACAGAAACCAAAAGAAAGCTGGCATGGTGGTGCTAATTACAGATAACTTAGTTTATAAATCAACAAAAGTAATAAAAGACAAAGAAGGTCACTATATAATGGTGAAGGGTAGAGTCCAACAAGAGGACATAATAGTTCTAAATATATATGCAACCAACCTTGGTGCACCCAGATTCATAAACTCTACTTGATCTAAATAAATGGATAAACAACACCATGATAGTCAGAGACTTTAACACCCCACTGGAGCACAGGACAGATCCTCCAAACAAAAAATCAACAAAGAAATAATGGACTTAAACAGAACTCTAGAACAAATGGGCCTGACCGACATTTACAGGACATTCTATCCCCAAACCACTGAATATACATTCTTCTCATCAGCTCATGGGTCATTCTCTAGGATTGACCATATCCTAGGACACAAAGCACATCTCAAACAATTTTAAAAAATAGAAATTATACCATGTATCTTTTCAGACCACAATGGAATAAATGTAGAAATCGATCCTAACAGGAGTTCTCATTTCTACACAAAGTCATGGAAACTAAAGAACCTTCTGCTGAATGATCACTTCATAAACGAGGAAATCAAGATGGAAATCAAAAGATTCTTTGAACTAAATGACAAAGGTGACACAAGTTACCAAAATCTGTGGGACACAGCTAAAGCAGTCCTGAGAGGAAAGTTTATTTCCATAAATGCCTATATCCAAAAGTCAAAAAGATCACAAATAGACAACCTAATGAATCATCTCAAAGAGCTGGAAAAAGAACAGACAAACCCCAAACCCAGCAGAGAAGTGAAATCATTAAGATCAAATCACAACTAAACGAAATTGACGACAGGGAAACCATACGGAAGATTAATAAAAGGAAAACTTGGTTCTTTGAAAAAATAAACAAAATTGACACACCATTGGCTAGACTAACGAAAAGCAGAAAGGAAAAATCTCCATCAGGAACAATAAAGGAGAAATTACAACTGATGGCCCGGAGATACGAGATATAATTTATGAATACTACAGAAACCTCTATGCACACAAACTGGAAAATGTGGAGGAAATGGACAATTTCTTAGAAACACACAGCCTCCCTAGGCTCAACCAGGAAGAAACAGAATTCCTGAACAGACCAATATCAAGTACTGAAATTGAAACAGCAATAAAAAACCTTCCTAAAAAGAAAAGTCCTGGACCAGATGGTTTCACATCCGAATTTTACCACACCTAAAGAAGAACTGGTGGCTATCCTGCAGAAATTATTCCACAACATTGAGAAGGATGGAATCCTCCCCAACACATTTTATGAAGTGAAAATAACCCTGATACCAAAACCAGGAAAGGATGCAACAAAAAAAGAAAACTACAGAGCAATATCCCTTATGAATATAGATGCAAAAATTCTCAACAAAATCCTAGCCCATCGAATCCAGGTGTTGCCAAGAAAATAACCCATCACAACCAAGTGGGCTTCATCCCAGGGATGCAGGGATGGTTCAACATATGCAAATCTATAAATGTAATTCACCATATAAACAGAAGCAAAAATAAAGACCATATGATCCTCTCAATAGACACAGAAAAAGCATTTGACAAAAATCAACACCCTTTTATGATAGGAATGCTCAACAAAATAGGCATAGACGAGGCTTACCTAAAATGATACAAGCCATATATGACAAACCCACAGCCAATATCATACTGAACGGTGAAAAATTGAAAGCATTCCCACTTAGAACTGGAACAAGACAAGGTTGCCCACTATCTACACTTCTGTTCAACATAGTGCTAGAAATCCTTGCTACAGCAATCAGACAAGACAGCGGAATTGAGGGCATCCAAATGGAGCAGAAGAGATCAAACTCTTACTCTTTGCTCATTACATGATATTATACCTAGAAAACCCCAAGGATTCAACCAAGAGACTCCTTGAACTGATAAATGGATTCGGTAAAGTCTCAGGATACAAAATCAATACACAGAAATCAGAGGCATTCATATATGCCAACAACAGTACAAGTGAGAACCAAATCAAAGACTCAATTCCCTTCAAAATAGCAATGAAGAAAATAAACTACCTAGGAATATATTTAACTAAGGAGGTAAAAGACCTCTACAGGGAGAACTATGAAACAGTGAAGAAGGAAATAGCAGAGGAGGTAAACAATTGGAAGAATATACCATGCTCATGGGTCAGCAGAATCAACATTGTTAAAATGTCTATACTACCCAAAGTGACCTACAGAGTCAATGCAATCCCTATCAAAATACCATCATTATTTTTCACAGATATAGAAAAAATAGTTTTACGCTTCGTATGGAACCAGAGAAGACCTCGTATAGCAAAATCAATCCTAGGCAATAAAAACAAAACAAGATGTAATCAATTTACCAGATTTCAAACTATACTACAAGGGTATAGTAATTAAAACAGCTTTTTACTGGCACAAGAATAGGGACGTTGACCAGTGGAACAGAACAGAGAACCCAGATATAAAAACATCCTCATATAGCCAACTAATCTTTGAAAAAGCAGACAAAAACATACACTGGGGAAAAGAATCCTTATTCAATAAATGGTGCTGGGAAAACTGGATAGCCACATGAAGAAGACTGAAACAGGATCCACACCTTTCACCTCTCACAAAAATCAACTCGCACTGGGTAACAGACTTGAACCTTAGGTGTGAAAGTATTAGAATTCTAGAGGAAAATGTTGGAAATACTCTTCTAGACATTGGCCTAGGCAAAGAATTTATGGAGAAGACCCCAAAGGCAATCACAGCAGCAACAAAAATAAACAAATGGGACCTGATCAAATTAAAAGGCTTCTGCACAGCCAAAGAAACCGTCAAGAGAGCAAACAGACAATCCAGAGAATGGGAGAAAATTTTCGCAAGCTACACATCTGATAAAGGGCTGATAACTAGAATCTATTTAGAACTCAGGAAGATTAGCAAGAAAAAATCAAACAACCCTATCAAAAAATAGGCAAAGGACATGAACAGAAACTTCTCAAAAGAAGACAAAATAATGGTCAACAAACATATGAAAAAGTGCTCAACATCTCTAATCATCAGGGAAATGCAAACCAAAACCACAATGAGATATCACTTAACTCTAGCGAGAATGGCTTTTATCAAAAAGTCCCCAAACGATAAATGTTGGCATGGATGCGGAGAGAGAGGAACACTCCTATACTGCTGGTGGGACTGCAAACTAGTTCTGTGGAAAGCAATATGGAGATACCTCAAAGCGATAAAAGTAGATCTACCATTTGATCAAGCAATTCCACTACTGGGCATCTACCCAAAAGATCGAATGTCACTTTATGAAAGACACCTGCACTCGAATGTTTATAGCAGCGCAATTCACAATTGCAAAGTTGTGAAAACAACCCAAGTGCCCATCAATACATGAGTGGATTAATGAAATGTGGTATATGTATATCATGGAGTACCATTCAGCTTTAAGAAACAATGGTGATATAGCACCTCTTGTATTTTCCTGGATAGAGCTGGAACCCATTCTACTAAGTGAAGTATCCCAAGAATGGAAAAACAAACACCACATGTACTCACCAGCAAATTGGTATTAACGGATCAACACCTAAGTGCACATATAGGAAAAACATTTATCGGGTGTCCGGTGGGTGGGAGGGGGGAGGAGGGCATGGGTATATACAAACAGAATGAGTGAGATGTGCAACGTTTGGGTGATGGTCACGTTTGAAGCTATGACTCGAGGGGGGAGGAGGGGCATGGGGAATATACGTAACCTTAACATTTGTACTCCATAATACGCTGAAATAACAAAAAAAACCACCCGAACTTCTCAAACCATCCATGTACTGTGCATTCATTAGCCACATTCTTTCCAGACACTTTGGTGATATTTTGAGCTGTCTGTGCTACATCAGTTCCATCAGGGAAATCATATTTGTAAATAAAACAAATTTTTGACTTATTCATGGTTCCAAAAAATTGCTCTAAAAATAAATTTGATAATCACAAGCCATAACATGCATTTGCAAGAATGAGGATGTACCTTCACAATAAAAACAAAACAAGAAGTGTCAAAGTGAAATGTCAGCGATATCAACTGTCAAACTTTGTACTTAAGCAAATAGGACATTTCATACTTAATAACTTAATATCTAAATTATCCTCATGGGCAGCCTTGGGAGCCGGTTCATAAGTATGGAACACTGTAACTCGGGTCATCTGTAACCTGGGGACTGCCTGTATTCTAGTCCAAGCTAATACATAAAATGTAATTGGCACGATGACAAGAATATATGAAGAACCTAGAAATTAATGTGATTGCCTTTAGGTAAATCAATAACATCAACACTCTAATATGAGAGGATATTACATGCTTAAGAAAATGAATATAATTTAAAAATAACTGAAAATGATTCACACTAGGACAACCACGAGGCAGCATTCTAAACTACTTACAGGAGGCAGGAAGAGAATATCTTATTTAGAAACAAAATATTCACATTTAAGAAAATTAATTTCAAATACTACATGAGACCAAAAACTGTGATAAATGATTTATTTCTGTTTGGAAAAATAAATTTTTCTTTACATATAAGTTTTCTTGTTTTATCTGTAAAACCAATAGGTTTACTGATGGAAATAAATATAAATAAACTAATATTAATGTTACAAAACAATAAAATGTACAATTTGGCTGTGAACATCTCACTTCAGAAATATAGAAGCTTTTCTTATGTTAATATTATAACATCCCTGATACTCTTAAAGAGATTAAGTCAAAGAAGATACCTTACACTAGACTCATTTTCAAAAATAAAAAGAAAAGATTGTAACATATTCATCTTACAAATAATGGACTGTGTTTATACAACAAACAAAGGAAGAATTAGTCTTTCATTCTATGCTCTTCCCTTGCCACCGCCAACGCTCCTTGTTCATTATCGTATTTTTCCTTCAAAATATTTAGCCAACCCATTCAGGCTCATTTTAATGAGCCTGAGGAAGAAAATGCCTTACAGCCAAGGGTTATTTTATAGTGTGGCTCATCGCTCTTTGGCAACTTTGCTTAGGAAGAGACTGGATTCAGCTTTTTGTTTATTTTTGATATTCTTAAATTTCTAAAATTTCTTTCTTATGTAAATATTACATATCTAGTGAAAAAAATCACTTATTTTCTTTTCTTCATGCTCCCATTCTAAGTATGAACAAATCTCTACACCTTGCTACACTTTTAGGAAAATAATCACTCTCAATTCTGTGAGTTGTTCTATTTTCAAGAGGCGTAAGTATGTTAAGTATATGATTCCAGGGTGAACTCCTTTCTCCTTGCTTTGTTGAGTTTCCTAATAACAAGTTAAAGACAATGATAACGTTCAAAATGAAGAGTGCTACTGCATTTATTGGACCCATTTCTGTAGATAGGTCTAACTAATTAGAAATAATCTGTGTACTTGTGTGCACTTTCTTCTTTACTCTTCTTTGGCTAGGTCAGCTAGCCAGTGGTTACTAGCCTCATAAGCAAAACTGCCAAATATGTGTGCCCTGAAAAATAAAAAAAGAGAAAAAGGTAAGTCAAAATTATTTTATTTATTAGTGAGAAACATTAATTTTTAGTTACTAAGTAATAAATTATCAAAAAGAATCGGTTAATGTGGGGTGCAAAACAAATGAAATATTAGTAAGTTATAGAGAATGAACAACTTTCTACAGGTGTAGTTTAGAAGCTACAGAAACAACTAAAATATGACAATTGAGTTTTTAGATTCATAAAATTAATAGTGGCCAAGCTAGAATCAATTAAGATACATTCATATTAAAAGTCAACGAATTCCTATCTTAGGGATATGTTAAAAACTATAGAAATAAATAAAAATTAAAAAGTCAATAAAACCCCCCTGCATACTACATGTAGACTAGAGGAAAGAGTCAATAAGAGACTTAGAAAGTTTTAAAGATACATTCACATCAAGTTACATTTGTGTAATAATTTTGCATAAAGACATAAAAGAGAACTTTTTTTTTTTTTTTGAGACAGAGTCTGGCTCTGTTCCCCAGGCTAGAGTGAGTGCCGTGGCGTCAGCCTAGCTCACAGCAACCTCAAACTCCTGGGCTCAAGTGATCCTCCCGCCTCAGCCTCCTGAGTAGCTGGGACTACAGGCATGTGCCACCATGCCCGGCTAATTTTTTTTTTATATATATGTATATTTTTTTGTTGTCCAGCTAACTTCTTTCTACTTTTGTAGTAGAGACGGGGTCTCGCTCTTGCCCAGGCTGGTCTTGAACTCCTGAGCTCAAATGATCTGCCCGCCTCGGCCTCCTAGAGTGCTAGGATTATAGGCGTGAGCCACCATGCCAAGCCAAAAGAGATCTTTTAACCCTTTGCACTCGGATGTCGAGTGTGGATAATGTCGAGTGGATAATGAGAAAAAAGTAAGTGAGTGCAAAGGGTTGAGATCTATAAACATGACCTATATAAAAGATAACTTAACACATATTGTAATATTTTGTAAACCCTGAAAACTCTAAAAGACACTAAGCAAAAGGAGAAACATATATAACATAGGCCAAGCATCTCATGATGTGAATTGTTATAATGAAGGCATTCTTTGTAAGTTCTAATGTATCATCCCTCCTCCTCCCCCAAATATTTGTGCCATTATAACATTATAATAAACTGAGTGCAAAGCACAGGATGAGATGATAAGCATATTGCTAACAAGTCCAGAACTGATGACGTGTCACAGTAATGAGAGATTCAATGTGTTAGTCATGCATTCAATAAAGAAGAAATAGTTCTGGCATTAGTAGAGATTTAAGCCTCCACTAGCCTTTAAAAGTCATGGACAAACTCCAAGGCAAAAGTGTTAGTGGATATTTTACAAGACACGGAAATATGATTTTATTAAACCACATATACCTTTTATAATTTACCAGAAGATCTTATTTCTGAGGCATCAACAGTCACACTTAAATTATAAAACATAACATTGAGTGTTTTGTTGTTCTTATCCATTTTATAAGAGCTGAATAGTAGAGAATGAAAAAAATAATTGAATTATATAATTTTAATTTCAATCAAAAAGCAAAATCAAGTATTAATAATTGCTTACATTCTAATCCCTAAACTAAAATTTCTCATATAGATGTAATGCTTCTAAAGAAATAAATAAATCCTTTGCTAGATAAATACAAAGAATCACTAGATTAAGTTATATTCTCACTTTCACATTAATTAACTATATCCTTTCTCCTAATTAAGATGAAATATTAAATCAGTATGAGATCAAAAGGCTAACCAGGCTTATATAAAGTTAACTGTTACTCTTACCACCTTATACTTCTAAAATAAGGCAAGTGGAGTGTTTTTTATATGTACATGTAAAAGGGAAATTCTTTCTTAGAGGTTTGGATGAATTTCCCTCTGATTCAGAAATAGAAAAGGAGGTTTACCACAAATTTCCAATGAGACCATTCAAAACAAATACAGTAGTCCCCTCATTCGTGGTTTCAGTTATGGTGGGGGAGGTGCTGTTTCACCCTGAAAATAGGTGAACACAGTACAGTAAGATATTTTGAGAGACAGACCATATTTACATAACCTTTATCACAGCATATGGTTATAATTGTTCCATTTTATTACTAGTTGCTAGTAATCTCTTACTGTGCCAATTCGTAAATTGGTATGTATATCATTTTGGTTATTTGGTGATCATTGGTATGTATATCAATTGGTTTGTATATCACTTTATATCATTGGTAT
This sequence comes from Mirza zaza, assembly GCA_008750895.1. Lineage (NCBI taxonomy): Eukaryota > Metazoa > Chordata > Mammalia > Primates > Cheirogaleidae > Mirza > Mirza zaza. The sequence continues at coordinate 81,325 of VSMD01086465.1, forward strand.
GTATATATAAGAAAAACCCATCATATATAGCATTAGGATCTATCTGTAGTTTCAAGTGTCCAGTGGGGTCTTGGAACGTATGCCCTAAAATAAAGGGCAAATACTATATTTTTCCGCCTTCTAAATTCTAGCACTTTTTGTCCTGTTAAAAGTATCATGGCCAATCACTTTACCAAAGAACGTGAAGAAACTGATGGAAGCCAGAAAAGACCTGGCAAATCTCATTCCACCCCTTCCTGACCCATAAAATCCCAAAGCACTAGCTTTGGTAAACCGGTAATACTCTATAAATTGGTAATTTATAATTTGATAAATCACTAATATTATTTCAAAAGGAGATCTGGAGCAAATGTAAAAATGTACGTAAGATTGGCGGTTTAATTTTTTTGGAGTAATTTTGCTGAGGCATCTATACCAACTTCACTTACTTTATGTGACTTACAACTCTGGTAGTTTTTGCTGGCCTCTAAATCACATTCCTAAAAAGTTTTTTAGAAACTAGAGAAAAAGTTATCTCTTACTACATTTGCTATTGTAACATCTAGAATATTTTATTGGTATTAAACAAATACCTGAAAAACTATTAACTGCCACTCCTCCCCTTGGACCTAATGGTCAAATATTTTACTAAAAGAGTGAACCATTTAGTGATTTAGAACATATTTACATACTGTAGCTTATAACAGGCTTAATATTGTAAATTTAAAGAGAAAGGAAAGAGTGACAGGGGTTAAAAAGTAAATAGCACACATGATCCAAAGAATTAAAACAGGCAATTTGATAACAGCATTAAAATGTACTTTTTCTTGTTAATTAATAAAACATGAACACTCATGGGCAGCCCGGAAGTAACTGAAGATTGTATGAACTCCACAATTACTTTTCTGAGTAGTTAAATCGACAAAGCAGAAGGGCCTCAATTTAAATCTTTGTTTGTTAACAGGATACATCAGATCCGGCCATCACATTTATATAGGAAGACTCAATGCAGAATAGATACTTCAAATAATACTGATTGTGTGTGTGTGTTGTTGTTTTAACATGAGTGCTTACTGTGTGCCAATTAATGTTCTAAGCACCTCATGTGTGGCAACTCGTTTGAGCCTTACTACAATCTCATGAGGTAGGTACTATCTTTCCTCCATTTTACAAAGGAGAAAACTGAGGCACAAAGAGGTTAAACTGCTCACAGTCACACAGCTCCTTGATGGTAGACCCAGAATTCAAACCAAGCAGTCAGACACCAGAGCCTGCCTTCCTAACCACTGGGGTGTTTGGGGCTTCACTGTCAATTATTAATAAATATAACTCAGCAAAAGGCCCAATCATAGGCAATTTCACAATATGTTCAAGGCTGACTTTTCCTAGCTTTCTTTGCTGCTGTATAACACACAGATACTATGATAGAATATAATGAATAGAAAAAAGGGTGAGTTGGTTAGTAGATCACAAACTGAGACTTTGGCTTTCAAGGCACTTTCCTTTGAAATGTGGTTAGTGTTCTTGAAAATATTGAGCAGGGGGAGACATCAAGTCTAGTCATTCAGGATACTAATTACAGATATAAGCAATGAAGAGTCAGCATGTCCCAAAATGTAATAGAGCTAATAGAGTTATATTCTAATATTATCATAAAATATTACTGGAAAGAAGCTAAGAATAAATTTTAAGAAATCATCCGAATATCTACTCACTCTGCTTTTCCAAAATCCCAAGCCTACACTTAGGGCACCAATTATTACAACACCAGCAACAATACCTTGAGGGGGAAAAATACAGTAACACGGTTAATAGAAATATGAGCAATTACATATTTCATTACATTAGTATGTCATAGTTTCACATGACATACATATTGGTTCTGAAGTTAAAGAAAAAGTAGGAGACATGAATTGCATTTTGTATATGGCTTCCTTATGTCACAAGTTTGACAATAACATTGCGTGTTATTTGTCTTGTTTTCTTTGAAGGAAATAGAAATGAAGTATTTAAAGTAAAGGGTGACAGTGCTCAAATACAAATTTTTTGACAGGTTTGAGAGGATTCTAAAGTGTTTTGACCCAATTATGCTCAATTTTCAATGTTCTGATCATTGATCATTCAAATATGATGATGGAATTATATCATTTAAGAGCAGAAGGTATCATAAAGCTCACTCTCGTTTTGCAGTTGAGTAAACTAAGTTTCAGAAAGATGGAAGTTACATATGTGATGAATGGGAAAGCCATTTACTTAGTTCATAGTACAAATAATAGATATGTAGTCATTTCTCCATCATAGAAAAGATGCCTGTATTATCATCTGAGATTAGAGGGCAAAATATATTTACTTTGCCTATAGAATATGCTTCACAGTGTTTAGTCTATTGTATTAAGAGATAAAATTTCATTTAGGAAAGCTATATTTACTTTAAGCTTAAAAGCCCTTTTTTGAGCCAAACAACAGCAAATAATTGTTCAAATATATTGGACAATTGTTCAAATATATAAAATATCAATATCAAATCATTTTCGCAGTTTGCTTTATATTCTTTCATCTTATAACATCCCATTTGCCCTCCTCTCTTGCCATCTTCATCCTCTCTTTCCTTCTCCAACATCTCCCACCCCCGGAAATGACCCTGGACTCTACCCCTTTGATCTGCACTACAAAGGAAATTATCAGTGACACTAGCAAAGCAACTAAAGCTCATGTTCCTAATGAGTATATAATTGTCTAATTAGAGTTGAGCAATATCTTGGCCTGTCACTAGGATGACAATCTTTCTATGGTTTAAAGAACCTGGTACTAGAGAAACTAGTAATCTGCCTCTATTTACTGGTTACTATCTCAGTGACCTTGGGCAACTTACTAATCTTGTAAAACCCCATGTTTTTAGCTGAAAGTGGGGTATAAATGCTACATTATGGGATTGTTGTGAGAAGTAAATAAAATAATACGTACAAAAATCTCAGTGTTATAGTATTTACCACAGAACAAACATAAAAATGTTACCCAAATAAAAGAGCATTCTTATTCTTTGGTGTGACCATAGGAAATTTACCACTGTGCTAGGAGTTTTCACATTCACTATCACATTAAGCTTCAAAAACTTTAACTAGGAATCACAATGTCCATCTCATAAATGAGAAAACTGGGACTCAGAGATTAATCAGTTGGTTTCAATAATTACTAAATGAAAAAAAAATCAGAATTCAACCAAGGTCTAACTGTTTTAACTCTAAAGGACAAACTCTCTCTTGTACATGGTACTGTCTCAAAAACAACAGCAGCAACAGCAACAAAAACCATAAAGCCCATATTCTCAGTGGGTGTGATATGTGAAAGTGAAAAAAATTTTCACTTTTTAGAATGTATAAAGTACAGATACATATGTGGTATATAAACAAATTATGGTATATGGGTGCTGGGGGAGGATTAAGAAAAAGTATCTAAAAAGGTCCTTGGTGAAGAAAGGGCAAGAATGAAAAAAGAAACTGAGCAACACTGACACAGAGCCAGTGGGAGAATGTCTTTAAAATTCACAGCACACGGATCAGCTTTAAGGCAAATTAGGAAGTTCTCTGAAGATCAGTCAGTCTCCTTCTCTTAGCAAAATTAAACGGGGGAAAATCAAATACTTCCAAAGTTCGTAGATCATGTGTATCATTCACTTATATTGCAGTGTGATGGCTAAAAAAATTTTCTTGCAGTAGTTAACTTATCTTTAAAGTGAGAAAAGTAACCTGATTCACAGAACAAATTGACAAAATAAAGATAATTTTCAGATTTGTATCTTACAAGTATAAGATCACAAAACAATGTTGCCATAATATGTCTGATTTAAGAAGGAGGAGCTCCTTCCATTTTAGCACAAGCTGGAATTACAAGGAACACTAAATAGACTTTTCCTGAAAGTCACAGAGACTTCAAGAATTTCAAAGAAAAAAAAAATAAGTACTTTTATTCCTTTGGGTAGATGCCTAGTAGTGGGATTGCTGGATCAAATGGTATTTCTATTTTCAGCTCTTTGAGGTATCTCCAAATTACTTTCCACAGGGGTTGTAGTAATTTGCAGTCCCACCAGCAGTGTAAGAGAGTTCAGTCTCTCCACATCCACGCCCCTTCTGACAATCAACTGTAAACAATTAAAATTTTAAAAATTGTGGAGACTTAAGAAATTTAAACACTTGATAGATATTATAATAAGCAACTATGATTAATTTTTAGGTGTAATGTGGTTATGTTTTTTAAAAACTTAAACTTTTAGAGGTATGTTCTGAAACATTTAAGGGTGAAATGATGTGATATCCGGGGTTTGCTTCACAATAAGCCACTCAAGTTGCGATGAGATGGGTAAAATACATATATGAAAAAAGTTGGTTTTTTAAAAAGAGAAACGAAAATCAATACCACTTGCTAGACAAATCAAGAAAAAAGTAAAAGCCCAAATAAAATCAGAAATAAAAAAGACGTTATAACTGATACCACAGAAATACAAAAGATTATTAGAGACTATTATGAATAATTATACACTAACAAACTGAGAAAACCTACAAGAAATGGATAAATTCCTGTATGCATACAATCTCCAAAGACTGAATCAGAAGAAATAAAAAACCTGATCATTTACACATAATGATATTGTATCAGTAATAAAATGTACCCCAATAAAATAAGTCCAGATTGAATGGCTTTACTGCTGAATTCTACCAAACTTTCAAAAAAGAAGTCACACTAATTTTCCTCAAACTATTTCAAAAAGCTTAAGAGGAGGGTATTCTCCCAAACTAACTCAAGGTGGCCGGCATTACCTGAAATGATATGTCTGATACTGTGTTCAAGACAACTCCATGGGGGCTGGAGGAAGTGGGTATCCATGAGTTGATGATTGTTGAATTAGGGTGGGTCCACAGGGATTCACTGCACTGGTTTTCTTACCTGTAGGATGTTTAAAGTTTTCCATAATAGTAAGTTTAAAAATAAATAAATAAATGGCAGGAGAAACATAAAAAAGAAGACAATATTTTCTTCCAGAAATACGGATTGTTCATCCCACAATGATTACAATCATTGCCTGAGAGCCAAACTTACCAGATATAAGTGTGAAAGAACCTACAGAATAAAAAAGAGGGGAAAAAAAAGAATTACAAAAATAAAATTTTTTAAAAGTCATTGTTTGCTTAGCAATTTAATATAACATCAATAAGCTACACTTGAAATCTCCAAAGCAACTCAGATTTCTGTAAATAAAAGATTGTAAATAAATTTATGAAAATAACTATACATTACCTTAATCAAATAAAAAACACCAGTGTCTCTATCTGTTCAACAGAATTAACACTATAAACATACATTATAATAAAGAGTTACTGAATGCCAAAACAAACACCATCTAAATTTGGTTGTATCACTTGATGGTAAGAAAGAAGTTTGAGAAGCTTAAATAGTAAATAACTGCTGATTCAATCCTACTACCAAGAAACTATGAGACTCAAGTCCCTTTCAGCAAATTCTATCAAAACTCAAAATTACACTATCACTTTATTATTTATATCTTTTAATGACTATGGATGAGGCATTGTAAAATAAATTTTACTTTCACATAAGTACATTCATAATAAATAACCTGCTCTCAAGTGAGGTGAATACATTTACTCACAGTACCATTTAGAACAGGCAATATTTCACAGCAGAAAAAGCACAGGATGTGGAGTCAACCAATATCTGTTTAAACTTCCCCATTAACTATACACTGGATGTGAGCTATGCAAGTTATTCTCTGAGCCTCTAATTCTTCATCTATAAAATGAAACTAAATATACTGATTTTGTAGTGACTAGTGTTAACGAATAGATTTTACAGAGTATATGACAATATAGTACATACCCAATAAGTGGTAACTACTATGATTTTTCAACAAATACTAAATATGCTAGATTATATTGTGCCCTGAGAGAATAAATTAATTTTACATAAGATCAAAATTTCAAATACTTATTATAGTTATTATATATTTACATTATTTTATTATATAATTATATTTATTATATTTTTATCATACTAATTGACTCATTAGCTTTAAATTTGTCAAATTATCTTGTACTTTTTACAAAAAGAAATATTTAAACACTTAGGTATACAATAAATTTATATAAGGGGAAATTTATTATTCTTTGCCTTGCCTTATTAAAATGTGGGTATATACAATCTGAAAATTTTAGACCCAGATATGTCATAAAATTTTAAGAGGTCAAAAACTCCATATAATGGTTAAAATAAGTGAACTCAATCTAATGAATCAATATGAACCACAAAACCAATGTTGAGTGCTAAAATTTAGACAATGAAGCATATGACATACTGTTTATGTAAATCACAAATAATCACAAAACAATATTATGAACTACTTATGGATACATACATGTAGTATAAGCATGAAAACACAGATAAGTGAGCTCACCGGCCTCAGGGCAGTAATTGTCTCAGTGGTAAAAAATTGAGGGTAGGGAAATGTACAAGGGAACTTTAACAATATCTGTAATGCTTAAATTCTTAAAACTATTATGTAGGTAATGGCAAAATAGGCTTCAAGATAACACTTTTACAAAATCCTTAAAAAATATGGTTCTAAAGTATAAAAATGTAGTTAAAAAACAATTATTTGAAATCTCTGGAAAGTGCCCCAAAGCAGGAATGGCAGTTCCCCTTTTAAAGAGGGGAGCTAAATGGGGTGGACAGGCAGGGTTCAGAGATGCACACATGCAGGGAAGGGCCCTCCCTAAGCCACGTGGTGTGGGTAGCAGAGAGCCCCAGTCTCTAGCTTGCGAGGTCAGAGGATGGAGCTCAGGCCCGACAGAGCATCTGGAGAATAAGGGGGCAAATCTGAGGGGTGGTAATGTCATATTTCTTGACATTTGTGGTACTTAACACAAACAGTTGCTTTAAAAAAGTTACTGAACTATACACTTATTTGTTATGCAGTTTTCTACTTGTGTGTTGACTTCAATTTAAAAGTTAAAACAATTTTTTAAAAATTATGTCCTGGCTCAGTCTTGTTGATTATTTTCTAAGAAAGATAAAATAACAAATAGTCTCCATTAGAGCAAGAATGTCTCTAAAAATGGCTATATATTAGGCAAGTTGTCAGGCAGGAAGTCATATTGGTGGTCTGAAGCAGCATCGATTACTAAGAGATGTTTCTTTCATTCTTTCGGCAGATATTCCGAAGCCTAAAGCATACTTTACTTTCACAAAATTGTCATCTGCAGAGCCTTGTAATAACATAAACTATTTAAAAGAACTGCTGTACTTTTAATTACTTAGAAGACACTGTTGAGATGCTTTACCAAATTAGCAACTTCAGAGAATCTGCAGAGATCCCTTAACGTGCTTTGAGGGATGGGTCTCTGTCAAGGAAACAGACCCAGGACTCAGCCTCAAGGATGGTACATATTTGGATCTTCGAAGAGATCTTGACAAATTCAACGACTCCCTAACACTAGCATGGAAAATAATTTCTTCGCCAACCTTAATTTAACATTGTTTTTCAATAGGGCCACAATATTTTTCTGTATTATGATTTCTTTTTAAAGATTTTCCCTAGCACAACCCAACTCTGCCTGTGAAGAAAGTCAAAAGCATTAGTATGAAAAACCATGGCTACAAGAAATAGGGACTATTTAATTTTACAAACTTGGGCAAATTCATATTTCCACCACAGCAAATTAGATCCATACGCAAGAGAACTGAACAGTGTCAACTGTCCTGAAGTGATCTGTCCTCCTTTAGGTATACTAGTTGCATGAGAATGCATGGTTGTCCTGGGAAGAAGTTCACCCTGAGTTGCTGTAATATGAACAGAACTGGATCTTTGTATAATCTGGAGGCCCTTAGTCACTGGGACATGTACAGTAGAGGACTCCTGTGCTGCTGGAAAACTCTGTGCAAGTGAACCCTTTGCTGTGGTGAATCTCTGGGCTGTTGGTGTGGCCAGTGCAGCAGAAGCATTAGCCAGGATGGGATTCTGAGCTGCTGCTAGAGCCTTTGTACATGAGTAGTTGATGAGAAAAATGTCTAGCTCCAGTGGGTTTCTGGGTTTGTCAGGCTCCTGTGGCTGAAACACGTACTATGGTAGGTTATCTGAGGAGTTAGTAGGTCTGCTATAGGTGGAATATCTAACCAGGCTAGTTTTTTGAGGAGTTAGTGAAATTCCTGTAGGTCAAAAATTTATTATGGTAGGTTTCTCATGAGTTGGTGGGACGCATGTAGCTGGAGCATTTACGGTGGTATATTTTTGAGAAAATAATAGAGCTTCTATACCTCTACGTTGACTGCCTTCCCGAAGTCCTGAGTTGTCTGTATCTTGACCATCATCACCGGTATCTTTTCCTGTGGAAAAAAAATGTCGAGAAAAAATTAGATAAGTATTGCTGTACAACTTCAGATTTCTTAGCCATTACTTGCTCTATGGCTATTGTCTTTCCCTCCCCATAAATACCTAGATATGACCTTTAGGAAACCAAGTCTTACTGCATATTTTGCAAGGAGCTAAATGGCTGCATTCCTTTTTGTTTGATATAAATTATACCTATCAGTGATTAAAGCAGAGTTATGTCAAAGTAGTATTGAGGCCTTTAAGCTGTTTCCTTGAGAAAAAAGGAAAACAAAGTTGGGGGCAGAGTGATCTTATTCTGTACCACATCTCTCTTTATTTGCTCTCCCAAATTGCCTGCGTTCGCTCGTGCCAAGACCACAGAAAAACAGAATGCAATCATTGGACCAACAGAGAGAATCACAGCATAGTTACTTTTCCCACTGCTTTCAGGACATGTTAGTGAGCTTGAGAACTTGCTGTGTTGTACTCCTTCTCAAAGTAATATGGCAGTCTGAATAAAAATCACTCCCATTTCTCCTGTGCTTGTTACCAACTGTACATGTATTAGTTTAGTTCCTCTTTAGATTTCCGGTTAGATAACCATTAATGTCAAACTTCCATTAAGAACATGTTCTGAGAATAACAAATCTAATGACACAGCACTGACGTAGTCTTCAGAGCCAGTGTCTCTTTGGGTCACTTGTACAAAGTCTGTTATGGCAGCTATTAAGTAGAGCTGAACCCTAGTTTCACTACATCCTAGTGACCTTGGGCAAGTTCTCTAATCCCTCTAAACTTTAGTTTTCTCATCTATAAAATCAGGATAAAAACAGAGCAGATAGCACAGCATTACCGTAAGGTTTAAGGAAATAATTTAGTAAGTTTTTCACACAGTGTCTGTCCGTGAAGCCACAGGTCGTACCATCCAGTACTCCTGCTGCCAGTCCCATCACACACATCATGCCCTCGTTTATACACACACAGATGGTGCATGTTGTTTTCTGCTTCCTTACCTGTCTCACAGGATGCTATAAAGAATAACTCCAGTAAAATACCTACCAGGTAACGCAGCACTTAGCAGGCACTGAAAACATGGTAGATATTATTATTAGGATAAGTGAACTTTTTGTATGGACTTTTCTTTCTAAGGCCCTCGTATATTCTTTGTTCTACTAAGTTCTCATTTTGGATCCATGGTAGCTTACATACTACCATGGAGTTTAAATTTCCCAGAAATTAATTTTTTAGTTATCTTTTCCTTATGGTCACCTAGTTAACCCCACTGCGGTCAGGAGGCAAGCTCTAAACAACTTCAGTTTTCTGGAATGCACTGTCATTTAGAACCCAGTGAATGGTCAGATTTGGTGAATGTCTCATGTGAACTCGAGACCCGCCATCTGTCCTTATAAGGTTCAATGCTCTTATGTGTCATTCATTTAATTGTTATGGTTCCTTTATTAGCTTGTGATGTATGTACTCTGTTACCATTCTTTTGTGGTAACCCTAGAGATAACAGTGTGTCCTGGACCGTATGTCAGTTATGAAAATTTTCACTTTTACCATTTTTTAATACTGCTAGAATCTTATAACTTCTATACTGAGTTTACTCTTTTTGACTTTTATTACTATGATGCATTTTTATTCTAAATATAATTCAAACCCAAACATACTGCTCCTCATTTCTCTAGTGGCAAAGAGAAATGAGGAGCCAGTATGTATGACAACTGCACTAATAAAATGAGGCAAGAAGCCAATAACACCAAGTTGAGAATAAACTCATGTTCCTGTAGATTTCACCGATTTAAATAATTTTTTTTCTTTTTGTAAGCTAGTGTGATTCAATGACACTCAAAATTTCGCAAGAATTTTAAAACCTTGCTAATAGTCTAACTTCCTTAAAGCCAAGAATATTAAAATAAGCGACAACCAAAACATCTTATAATTTGTTAAACAGTGACCCATTGTTCCATATTCCTTTTCTTCCTCTCTTGTTATAAGTGAAAATTAAAACAAGCACACCAAATATCAGACTAATGAAAATTATTAAAATATGGAATAAAGTTTTTAAAAGTCAGCTTTCTTGTCCCATCAGATTCATTGTTCTGTAAACTCAGTGTTCATATACCCTTGCAAAGTTTCTTCATTTCATCTTGCATTTTCATGTTTTTGTTCTACCTGACATTATTTTCACTCTACTTGAAGAATTTCCTTTAGTTTTTCACTCTGTACAGGTCAGGCCTGCTGGTGACATGTACCTTCAGTTTTAGTCTGAATACATCATTTTTCTGTATTCAGTTTTGAAGAATGTATTCATCGGGTATAGAATTCTGGATGAACAGTAATCCTCTTACAGTATTTAAAGATTTCTTCTTGTCTTTTGGCTTGCACCATTTTTTTGTTGAGAAAGTGATCAGTTTTACTGTTGCTCCTATGATGGTTTCTTTGTTTATTTTTAATCTCTGAGTAGTCTTACCATTTTTTGAGTTACTAAAGGTTTCCTATGGGGCACCTTGAAGTGGGTTGTTTCTATTCTGCTTACAGCCACAGAGCTTCTTGAATTTGTTGGCCGATATATTTCCCCAGGTTTAGAAAATTTTCAGTTGTTATCTTTTTGAATATTTCTTCTGCTCTCATTTGTCTTTTCTCTTCTCCCTCTTCCCTCTCTTTCTTGTCACCTCTCACCTTCTGTCTCCTCTCTTTCTAATATGTGTTACAACAAACAGCTTAGCATGTCTTTAATGTCTCAAACCTTTTCCTATATTTTACATATTTTGTCTTTCTGCTTCAGTATGGACAGTTTTAATTAACCTGTTTTCCAGTTCATAATACTGCTTCCATTGTGTCCAAGTCACTATGAAAACCTATCTATTGTGTTCTTAATTTCAGATATTTTCCAGTGATACATTGGGCATTTTACTCCATTTTGGGAGATCCTATTTTCTGTTGAAGTTCTCTAAATTTTCTTTTATTATCTTAAACATATTAATTACTTATTTTAAAGTCCTTGTCAGCTAACTCAATTATCTGGATCTTCTTTATTTCATTCAGTTTTCTCTTGATTTGGTGATGTTTTCTCGCTTCTTTCCATATCTAATAGATTTTTATTATATGCCAGACATTCTATATAAACATCCAGATGGTACCATAAGATATGATAGGCAGACTGTATTGAGATGATCATCTCTTCAACCTGTCAGGCATTGAGCTGGGTTACAGTTTTAGTAAGATTCAGGCTTCCTCTGCTCTTGTCTCTGTTCCCTGGGAGTGGCCCTTCTGGGCTTTGGCTGGAGAGCCAGATGCATCTTTGTTGCTTCAGCCCTGAAAGATTGCAGGAGATCCAGGTCTGTGCTTCAGAGTTCCCCCAGCGCAACCATCTAGCCTCCTTCCCCACACAGCTTCATAATGAGCACAGGTGTCCTAAGGAGGAGTGTGGATGTGTGCTTGCTAAAGGCCTGTGCCTCTCATGGGCACTTGTTGTCCAAATACTAGCAGGTTCTGAGAGATCTTACTGGGCATGGTAGAATCACTGGAGCCAGCTTCCCAGGCTCACATGCAGCCCTAGAAATCAGCTAATGGCCAGTGGAAAAAATTGGCCTTGCATGTGAGGACCTCAATTTCCAGTGTACTACTCTAGCCTTCCACAACCATTAAAAGGTTTTTTGTTTTCTCTCTTTCCTGGAAATGGTCTTTTGTCTGGGTCAAGATGGACCCTCAGCCCAGGTTCAGAATCAGCGTATGTCCCCAGGGAAAAATACAAGTGACTCAGTTCAGATTGCTTTGCCTTCATTCCCTACTGCCAGGAATTTTACTTCATTCAGACATCATTGTTTCCACAGCTGTATCTTATGCCTTTAGCAGTACGATTTTTAAAACATATATCCAGGTTTTGTAGCTGTTTTAATGGAAGCATTAGCTGCCTTGACCTACCTGAAACTACCAGGTAGTTTTAACTACCACGTAGTTTTAAGATCTAAATAACTGACAATTTGATAAAATTAGGGAAAATAAATACAAAGTGGATCAAATAAATTGCCTAATTATAAACACATACAACACCAAACTTTATCACAGTGAAATGAGTGCAAGCAATAAAATTTTCACCACTTACACTATCAAATCTCCACACCATAATAATCATTATCATCAAAGGTACAAATAGGCAGGGTGCGGTAGCTCACGCCTATAATCCCAGCACTCTGGGAGGCCAAAGCGGGCAGATTGCTGAAGGTCAGGAATTGGAAAACAACCTGAGCAAGAGCGAGGCCCTGTCTCTCCTAAAAATAGAAAGAAATTAATTGACCAACTAAAAATATATAGAAAAAATTAGCCAGGCACGGTGGCGCATGCCTGCAGTCCCAGCTACTAGGGAGGCTGAGGCAGGAGGATCGCTTGAATCATACACTCTTTTTATAAATAAAGAGATTTCTCTATTAACATACTGAAAGTAACATGGCATGAAACAGCAAATTTAAGCTAATTTGATAAAAATGAGATATTTTATATATATAGTCATATATATGTATGTGTATATATGCCAGGAGTTTGAGGTTGCTGTGAGCTTGGCTGATGCCATGGCACTCCCACCTGGGCAACAGTGTGAGACTGTCTCAAAAAAAAAAAGGTAAAAGGTCCAATAGCACTAAATGTAATATTAGTGGGAGAGTAAATTGGTACAGTCTCTTTGAAAACTATGCTGCTAACAGCTATGAAAAATGTAAATGGCCCAGCTGTGGTGGCTCAGGCCTATAATCCCAGCACTTGAGAGGCCAAGGCGAAATGACTGCTTAAGGCCAGGAGTTTGAGACCAGCTTGAACAACACAGCACGACCGTGTTTCTACAAAAAATATAAAAATTAGCTGGGCATGGTGGCACATGCCCGAAGTCCCAGCTGTTCAGGAGGCTAAGGGAGAGGATCACTTGAGCACAGGAGTTTGAGTTTGCAGTGAGCTATGATAACACCACTGCACTGTAGGCTGGGACACAGAGACACTGTCCCTAAAAAATAGTAAAAGCATTTACCTTTGCTATCGTAATTACACTGGGAGGAATTAATGTACAAATGTACTTGCACACGTGTTCAATGACACATGTACAATATTTATTGTAGCAACATTTGTAATAATGTATAAAAAACAAATTAGATCCAAAAACCTAAATTCCCATAGAGGACTAGTTACATAAATGTTATCTCCATAAGACTGCTATGATAAATAAAAGAAGTATCTGTACGTTTACAATCTAGATTGAAACATAAGAACTTACAAAAAGTAGTTATTGCTAAGAATAGGACTAGAGATAGAGAAGAGATTATTCTCATTTTATACTCATCTACATGGTTTTAATATTATATCACTATATTTATGTAGAACATTTATAGTAAGCTATTTTTAATAAGCAATAATTTTTAAAAATTCATGCTAATAGAATTTTAATTATAATTATAAAAGTATACTTTTGATACACGTTGGCATTCATCATTACTTAAACACATGCCACCTAGTGGTACTAACCAATGTTTAATCCAGCTTCATGGATCTTTGAAATATCTCTTTGAAATATATATATATATATATTTTAATTCAGGATATTATAGGGGTACAAACATTTTGGTTACATGTAATGCATTTGCATCACCTAAGCCAGGGCTACAAGCATGTCTTTCCCCCATACAATGCTCTCTTGCTTCCATTAGTTGTAGGTTTACCACCCTCAACCACCCCACATGCCTGGCACTCAATAAGTATTACTAACATGTGAACACTACCATGTGTTGATCAGTTAGTACCAATTTGATGGCGAATACATGTAGTGCATGTTTTTCAATTCTCGTGATACCTCGCTTCAAAGGATGGGCTCAATCTCTATCCAAGATAATATAGGAGTTGCTAATTCACAATTGTTTTTTGTAGATGATTAGTATTCCATGGTATCCATATACCACATTTTATTAATCCACTCATGTAATGATGGACACTTGGGTTGTTTCCACATCTTTGCAATTGTGAAATATATCTAAAAAGCAGTTCTAAGGATTCTGAGAGTACAGACTGGGTATAAAGAAATGTTGAGGAAAAACGTCTAGAAGGATAAAGAAGAGAGAATGAACAATAATACAGAGAAATTCTGGAAGCAGAAAATAATTGAATGTAATGCAATGACATCGACAGCTAGGCAAGAGCTTCTCAGTTGTCACAACATGTACATCACTACCCTAGAGCCCTGAGTTCAATGTAAGATTCCTCCTCCAATTTAATAAATCACTTCATACACTCTTTTTATAAATAAAGAGATTTCTCTATTAACATACTGAAAGTAACATGGCATGAAACAGCAAATTTAAGCTAATTTGATAAAAATGAGATATTTTATATATATAGTCATATATATGTATGTGTATATATGCCATAGACCCCTCTGAGAATATGATGAAAAACTGTGTCCCACAGAAAAATACAAATATTCACATGTAAAACATTTTACATTCATTTCTCAGAGAGTTCACAGAATCTCTGCAGCCCCTATATAGAACAAAACGTAAGAATAAAGTGAAAATACGACTATACAAAACATTATTACCTTTGCATTTAGGTGCTGGACCACTCCATTCTCCATCATCTCCTTTTGCAGTACAGTAAATAGAGTCTCCTCCAACCATGGTATAGCCTTAATTACACTGGTATCTTATAGCATCATGAAATACATAAACTTCGCTTTCTCCTATACTTATTTTTCCATTCGGGAGTTCTGGTGGATCTGGACAAAAAATCTCTTTAAAAAAAAATTTCAACATATTTTAAATAAATACAACTGGTAACGTGTTTTAGAAATAAGACTAACACATGTTAATGACTATATCTCAAAACATCAAAATCTAATCCTAGAAATCTTGGAGGCCGAGGCAGGAGGATGACTCAGGGTAATGACTTTAAAACCAGCCTGAGCAACAGTGAGACCCTGTCTCTACTAAAAATGGAAAGAAACTAATTGGCCAACAAAAAATATATAGAAAAACTTATCTGGGAAGGGTGGTGAATGCCTGTAGTCCCAGCTACTAGGGAAGCTGAGGCAGAAGGATTGCTTAAGCCCAGGAGTTTGAGGTTGCTGTGAGCTAGGTTGACGCCATGGCACTCTAGCCCTGGCAACAGAGTGAGACTCTGTCTCAAAAAAAAAAAAAATCAAAATCTACTATTTTTCTAAATTCAGCATTTATCACCAACAAATGCTTATAAATGCTTATGAAGAAATTCATAGTATATTTGAAACTTTCAATACAAATATTATAGAACATGAATGCTAAACTTGAGACCAATTCATAGAAAGATTTAGAACATGAATGTAAAACAAAAATTAGAACATGTTACATACCAAAATTGTGCTAGAAAAAGAAAATGCTGCAGGAGTTTAGAGGCGAAAGTAGACCTGTCAGAGAGACTTTACGGAGGAAATGGTTTTAAACTTGAGTGTAAATCTAAGGTGCACCATTCTTTTGACAGAGAACAGAGAAGAGAGCATTGCTCTTCATTCCTGGGGAAAATGAGGCAAATGAAAGGAGTTGAGAATTGAACTGGCATGCTTGAGAAATCCATACAGAACATTTTGGATACAGCAAAGATCTTAAATGTAAAAATTAGAGTTAGATTTCTAGAGTAACATTTTTTAGCACATACTGACTCAAAGAGACTTTTATTCAAAATACATCTTACTGAGCAGCTGACTGTGTAAAATAAACACAGGCAGAGTTGCTCTAGTTATATCGTAAAAATAGGCCTCTCCCTGGTAAATTGCTCTGAGAAAAAATTCAAGGGTTCCAAATTCTCTAGTGTCATGAAGTTGTTTTTTCTTTTTCTTTTATAAAGGAATGCACTGTAATGACATGTGTATGCCAAATTATATTACACCAAATGTACCTTAGTACAAAGAGAATATTAGCAAATTTATAAATTACTCTTAGCCCTTTCATCAAAATAAGGAGCCATTCTGATTTACACCAAGTTAGAGCGTGCAGGGACTAAACACATACCATCAGTTCTGTGCAAACACTCTCTGAGAAACTAATACATACCAGGCATAGTTTTATAAATGTAAGTACAAAATTGAACAAGATATAGTTCCTACCTTAAAATCCAGTAGGAAAACAGATTCAAAGAGACAATTTCAATATAAAATGTGAAAGTTATTATAGAAGTAACCAGCCTGGGAACCTTCCTAAGAGACTAGAAATGACTTTTTTATTTTATGTTTTTGAGACACAGTCTCACTCTGTTGCCTGGGCTAGAGTGCAATGGCTTCAACTTAGCTCACAGCAACTCAAACCCCTGGGCTTAAGCCATCTTTCGGCCTCAGCCTCCTCAGTAGCTGGGACTACAGGCATGAGCCACCATGCCCAGCTAATTCTTTCTATATATTTTTAGTTGGCCAATTAATTTCTTTCTATTTATAGTACAGACGGGGTCTCCCTCTTGCTCAGGCTGTTTTCAAACTCCTGACCTTGAGCGATCTGCCCACCTTGGCCTCTCAGAGTGCTAGGATATCAGGCGTGAGCCACAGCGCCCTGCCTATGACTGACTCTTAATGAGGAAAATTTAGCCACGTAATAAAGGGGCTGAAATACACTCTAGGCACACGCAGTAACAACACAGAATGATGTAGGGCATGCAGAAGCATGAGGTACATGGAAAACCATAAGCAGTTTGCATGGATAAACATAAAACGTGAGTGTGGAGAAGTAGGTAGACCATGGCTGCCTTGTAGAATATACTAAAGAGTTTTGACTTAGTAACTGATAGGAGATACTAATAAGCTCTAAGGAGAAAAGAGACAAGTCATATCTGTGTTTCGATAGATCACTCTGGGTAAAATATGAATGAAACCTTAACAGAGTGAAAGAATGAGGCCACTGCCTCAGTATCACCCTTGAACACAGGCAACTAAGACTCCTTCCGCAGGCCCCACACTTGAAAAGGCTGTGCTCTGGCCCTGCCTTGGGTGTCTCTCTCCCCAGTAGGTGGATATATCTTTAGGGCTGAGAGGACATGGTCAATGACGGCCCATCTTACCACCCCTTCCCTCATTCTGGAATGTTCTTCAGGAACTAGCACCCAAAATTCCCTGTGCCGATACCCCTTCCACTACATCAGAGGTCCGTTCCCCAGGTCCATGGTATTGAGGGTGGTCTATACTGCCTATATACTCACCTCTACCCAAAGACCAATGGAGTTGGGTAAGGGTCATGGGGGACGTGGTGGGCATGACTTGGCTATGTAGGCCAAGTTGTCCACTTATGTGTACCAGAGACCCCTCACAGTCGGGGAAGAGGGAGGGCTATTTGAGAGAGGGTGGGACATTCATACTCCTGTGTGGGCCCTGAAAATATCAGCAGTGGCCCTGATTGCAACAGTCCAGATGGGGAACGATAAACTGTGTTAGAAGTATACAGATGGAGGGTAAAACATAGGTTTGAAAAATATATTGAGTAGGTAAAGCAAAATGAATTAGTGATTACATGGTGGGAGTTGAGATAAAGAGAGGGGTCTGGGATGAGGGTCCTTATATACCTAAAAGTGATTCAAGCCTAGCACGTACCAGCAGTCCATGGAAAGTTATTTGGAGAAAGAAAACATTGCCAGAGAGGTAAGAAAATGGGTCCTTCTGATAGTGAGGCTTCGTTCAGAGGTGAACAGGTACCACCTCTGTTTGGTGTAAAATAGGAACAATCCTTCAACGTGCTCATGATTCTTTCCTTCTTCACATCCATATGTTCACAACCATATTCACACAGGGACATCAATGCAACTTCAAGTGCTTATAGGCCACGGCTGCATACTTGAGGTAAAGCTGATATTTAGGAATTTACTTTCCACTCATTCTTTTTGGTATGACCAAAACAAAAAAGAAAGTTTGGTGGAAAATCAAACCTAGATCGTAAAAGAAGTAGGGCTTTCTAGGTACAGTTGCAAACACTGGGGTTGCTTCAGAAAAAGGGCTCTTTCCTACAGAATGCAGATGTCAGTGGTTGCTGAGTTGGAGAGATGGATAGAACAGTCTTGGAGGAAAATATTAGCATCAAGATATTCACTATGGAGTTCAAGATACCAAATGAGGACTAGAACTGTGGTCTAGATGCAGACAAGAACAAAAACACAGTGAGTTTGCAGTGCCAAAGCTCTTTTATGCTAGAATATATGCTGGTGTCCACATTCCTATGAAATCCATGACACCACTTGCTAGTGAAAATTCTGGCCTCACATGGGAGACTGCTTACCTGGACCTTGGGACACGTTGCCTGGGCCAAAAAAAAAATAGGGTCCAGCTACTCCTTGCTTTCCACCTTTAATTTACTATCATTCACAATGTCTTTTACTGGATAGTGGAAATGGAAATGGCAGTAGTGGAGAGGAATGGTGACAATTAAAATAAAACATAATAAGAAAAAAGGAGAGGCAGCAGTAGATCTAGTAGGTGGGGCACATGGTGGGTGTGACAGGAGCGACTTCTTGATGGCAAGGTTCATTGTATTTGCCTTCATATCAATTGACCCCATATGTTGCCAAGTATAAGAGTGTCAATCAATAAATGCTTGATAAATTACCTTAACTGCACTCTAATTTCCTACTTTTAGTAACACAAAAAACTTGAACTTAGGAATAATTTTGACAATAGGGTTTTCAGAAGCCATTTACAGAAAGGTAATTTGAGTGTAAAGAAATAAGGCTGAAGGAAATAAACCATTTTAAAGGCCTGCATGTTTTTTCTCCTCTCAATTTTCAGGAGACATGTGTCTCTAATGGACATATATTTGACTGGATATATCCATTTATGATATTATTTCTGTGTCCCATCTTTCTTTGAGAAGTTAAGGTTCTCAAGTGCAGAAACCATACTTCTTTTTCATGGCATAACTTTACTTCTCTAATGAAAAACATATACTTAAAATACTTCGAGATAATTACCTCAGTTAATAACTATAATTCTAAGAAGAGGCATGTAGATAACTCTGGGTCTTAGAAAAATGACGGGTTTGAAGTAAGAATCCTAGCTTACACACGTTCTATTGCCATATGGTTTTAGGATGTGAGGTCAAGTGACATTCACTGTCGGAATGGTAGTATTTTCTTCCACAAAATGGTGGTGGGAATCCCCTATGTAACTTATTTCACTTTTAAAGGATGGTAGGATAATCAATGACCAAGCATAATACAAACCTAAGTTTATTTTCAATTTTCATCCTATTGGGGCTAAGAAAATCTTAATGGTTTATCTCCACAGGTAATACATGAAGAAACATCACTAAAAAAGGTTGTTCAATTAGGAAAGACACTCACACACTCAAAGGTGAGGGTGCTACAAATATACACAGTAGATAATTCTTAATTAGCAGAAAGTAATTTATTATTTATCATTAAGCTCCACAATCTGAGTGCTTAGATTTTTAAAAACTCTTACCTCTGCAAATTGGATTTGGGTTACTCCATGAAACAGTAGTATGCCGAGGGACACAGGTAGCATTTGGTGCACCAACTAGTACGTACCTACAGTAATACGGACCGAAAAAGAGTGTGTTACATTCACATGTTTGACTTTCCTCCAGTTCTCCAGAATATTATCTTAAAATATTTACCACAGCAGTAGATGGACACAACTAAGAATAGCTTATAAAGTTTATACAACAATTTAAAGGAAAAAAAAAAGTAAGTCTAAATAGGTGACAACCAAAGGGTAAAAGAGTATGACACGTAGAACATTTTTTACGTGCATGGGGCATGTGTTAGAAAATATAAATGTGTTTCAAAACATTAGTAAGTGGTATAGATTATTGACTATTTTATATTTAGTTCTAAAGGATTAATATAGGCTTCATAGGATAATAGAACGTACTTAAATTTAAAGGGTTCACGGTACTTCTTAGATTTTGTGTGTGTGTGTGTGTAAGGTCTCATTATGTTGCTAAAACTGGTCTTCAACTCCTGACCACAAGCGACCCCCCCACCAATTCCTCCCAAAGACCTAGGATTACAGCTGTGAGCCACTATGCTTGGTCCAAACTTTTATGTTAATGACCCAACTGACATTTCTTTTTAGTACAGGAGACAAGTGATACTGATGTTTTTAGTTTATAAAGAATAGGAACACATGCATACAGAGTAAAAAAGCATAATTCAATTTGTGAATATGAAACAAGAAAATAAATGTAAATGTTTCAACAGTGCCAGAAACATTGGTGGTACTCAATGAGTTTCTTTTCCCTGCATGGAGAACTTATAAAAGAACTTAGGTTAGAATACTTTCCACTAGGAATGTCTTTGGCCTATGACATTTCATAAGTTTGTCTGCATATAGAAGAACCCATATGCAAATTCATTATTTAGGTCACTTAACCATTGGTTTCATATTTAACACTTGAAGGATTATTTGGCCAAGTATCATCAACATCTCAAATTTCTGTCTTCTCCTGTAAAATTTTATATTGAATCATATATGTCTTGAAATCAAACAATTTAGAGAATTTGGTGGTCTGAGAAATCTTCCTTTCTTGCTCCATTTCACTAAATTTAACTGTGATGAGTTCGTGATGAAGGATCTTTGAAGAGAGGGGTTGTTTTCGCTGCTACCAGCTTGTGAATACCAGCCATGAAAGTAACAATCTTCGTCTTAATTTGTTTTCTCATTTCTTACATATAGAGTTTCACTATGCCAAAACATACCCAATATCACATGAGAATAAGATGACTCCACCAAGTAGGTGGTTAGTTGTTGTAGTGACATCACCATTTAGTAATCTTAGAGGAGGAGGACATGTCATTTCTAGAAAAGAATACAATTTTTTTTTTCATTCAATTATCAGGCATACATACAAAAAGGTCAATATGTGAGGCAGTGGATATGTTAATTAGCTTGATTATGGTAATCATTTCACAATATATATACATCAAAAATGATGTATACCTTAAATAATATAATTTTATTTTTCAATTATACTTCAATAAAGCTGGCAAAAAGTTTTGAAAAAGTTATCAGACACACATATTAAAATTCATCATCTGAAGCATTGATACTTCTATGCTTAGATTTCTTTATTTCCATCTTTATATCTTAAAAAAAAGCAATATATACATATATACTGATTTTGAGTAACCTCCAATTAATACATGTGAAATTTGTGAATAACTATTTCTACCACATAGCTTGTGTAATTTAAAATAAATTATCATGGTTCTTTGAAAAATCATTTGAATAATAATATATATACATAGAGTTCTTGCATGAAAAAAGGAAGATACACTCTTTCCCCCAAACACCAAATGATTGAGAATACTTTTTTGGGGAGGCAGGGCGCCAAGTTTCCAATACAGGGAATACTTTTAAAAATTATACTCACTTTGACAAAACTCAGGTCCTGAGCTCCATCTTGACCCAGGGCAAGATCATTTTTTATGTATACCAGGTAGGTGACTAAAGCCTGGAAGACAGTCATATTCTACAGTCGCGCCGGATGCAAATTGAGTCTGGTTCCTATATAGGGCAGATTGGGTGAAGCACCACACGTACCTAAAAGTATTTTAAAAAGCAACAAAAAAAATTAGCATCATTTTTTATTTTATAACCTATTTTTAACATTCTGGAATGATCTGGACCTTAAATCACCCCCTTTTTTTTACTTCTTAACACATATTTGGTAACTATATTTATAACACTAAGGCATTTGCAATGTAGCAAATATATCACATGTATACTTTATTTCCTGGTTACTAGAGGCCTGGGAAGAATATCTGGTAAACAGATGTTATTATACCCACTTTTCAAAAAAATATAACCCATTTATTTGCCTGGCACGGTTCTGGCATTCTATAAATGTTGGTTCCCTTACTTGCCCTAAGAAATACAGAGCACATAAGGTACAGGGTTAGATGAGAATGGATATTTCTAGACACCTGGACTAATGTCAGGCACAACAACAATTCAGAGTAATAACAATATCTAATTTTATTGCATACATCTAAATGTTTTACACATAAACTCAGTTAATCCAAACAAGAAGCCATGGGGACAAGGATCAGATG
The DNA here is from genome assembly GCA_008750895.1 of Mirza zaza. Classification (NCBI taxonomy): domain Eukaryota; kingdom Metazoa; phylum Chordata; class Mammalia; order Primates; family Cheirogaleidae; genus Mirza; species Mirza zaza. Next base: position 103,739 of record VSMD01086465.1, read on the forward strand.
AGCCAATTGTGTGTACAAAGTGTTTACAAACTGTAAACTGCAAATGTAGATCTAGAAAGGCATAGGAGAGTGGAAGGGGCACTGGATTTGTAGTCAAAAGGCCCAAGTTTGATCCTCAGTTCTTTGAAAAAAGAGCTCCTGATCTTGAGGACATTATCTACCTTCTGGGGACCCGCTTCCTCAACTGTAAAATGGGGATAAGAATCCCTGCTAACCTCATGAGGTGGTTTGGAGGATTAGATAAAGTAACCTGTGGAAAATTTACAAACTCTAAAACATGATACATGTGTAAAGGCTTATGTACTTCATCATACTGTCTCTTTCATGCATGCATAAAAAAGTTAAAGCCCATTTCACACATGGTGTCAAAAAGTATTTGTGGCAGTTTCTATATTTACTGTCCCCGAGCTATTCGAAGCTAATATAGAACTATGCATATAATAGAATTTTTCCTCCAAGATGCTAACAGTATATTTTACAGAACAAAAGGACTCATGAGATGTGGATGATGCAATGTATATTTACTCAAACCAAGAAATCTTCATTCCTTTCATTTCTATTGGCTATATTAGTATTAAACACCGTTACTATGTTGACTCTAATACAACTCATCACTGGGTCTCTCATTCATTTTTTTAAATTCATATATATATTTCACAGCAATCAGAAGATGTGGGATGTTCTCAACACAAAGAAATGATAAATGTTTTAAGTGACGGATATCCTGATCACTCTGATTGGATCATTACACATTGTATATATGTGTCAAAATATCAAAGGTACTTTGTAATTATGTGCAATCATACTAATAGATTCTGAAGTTAATATTAAGAGTTTCTAAAAATGCCATGATAGAGTTGGATTTGGTAAGTCCTAATTTACAAAATGGAATTTAAGAAAACAGATCACCTATGTTATGTCTCAAGGTAATTGCCAAATATGTTCATAAATAATTTACTCTCTAAGCAGCACTGTTTATTTTCTCTGTTAGCCTGTTCAGCAGATAAACTTAGGAAGAAAAACTCTCAACGAAGAAAGAGGACCTTCTCAGGAAACTAATGCCTTCCATTAGCTGGAGGCTTATGGGCCAACATGGTACCCCCTGGGGTTTAATAATGCTATAAAACTATAAATTACTAATCACTCCACAGCAATAAAGTTAAGATACATTCTAATCCCATCAATTTTCTAAAAAGAAATGAAGAACTTATGATTACAAAATTCTGAAATCTGTGACCACTGATCATTCTCAAGACACATCACTGAGTGTCTGGCCAGGAACTTTTACAAACCCTTCATTATATCTGTATGTTATTGTGCTATTCACAGGGAAACCTGAAAGACCTCTCAGGTATGGGTGGGCATTAGGTACTACTGAGGAAGAGATGCAATGACCTAGGCACGGAACACCAAAACTGAAGGAAATACCTTTTTGAAATGCATGCATGGCAATATTGTTTCCCCAAGACTTAGAATAAAGGAAGCAGCAAAGGCTTTTGATACACATATACTATTTCCACCCAGTGCTGAACTGACAAACATGGAGAACATGCTAGGCTTTCTGTCTCATCAAATAATTGAAGACTAAAATAGGCCCAGAGTAAATGAACCCCTCCCCCTTCATTATTAAAAGAGAAAACGTGGTTTAGACTTTATCCAGTGTCCTCCGAGATGCCTTTGCTAGGCACACCTAAGACAGAGACCCCCTTGTTACACTGTACCTAAAGGAAATGACAGGAAAGTGGGTAGCCCCATGTGTGGCACCTGACAGGACTCTGTGCTGAGAGGCGGGTGCGGTCAGCTATTTGTCCTCCCACCCTTTTAGACAAGCTTGTGGGGGAGAATTCACTCTCTGGGAGCCCTCCCTTTTGTCTTTCCCAGGTCTGGCTGCTAGGCAAACTCAGCCCAGGCTTCCTCAGCCCTCCACGCCCACCCCCGAAGCCATGCCAGCCGGGTCCGGCACAGCAAGATCTCCCAAAAGCTGGCTGGCGGTGGAGCTCCTCTTCCGGCCCCAAGGAAGTCGGAGCCCTGAGCCTTAAAGGTAGAGGATTAGGGGAACAACGACCCAAGTCCACGTTCCTTACCTCCCAGGTCCCCGGACCCTCTGCGTAGTCACGGACACCGACCTATTCCCTTCCACCTACCCGCCCCCCGCCACAAACACACACGGCCTAAGGGCTCAACCAACCTGGACCCATCCTCGCATCGCGCCCACCCCTGGTGGCTGGTGGCCACAGCAGCAGCAGGTGCAGACCGCCAAGGACACGGAGCACTACGGAGGCGCTCGGGCCCGCAGGACGCATGGCGGGCGGGGACCGGGACCGGCCCCGGGACTTCGCCCGGTTGGCAGCTAGAGGAAGCCAGGGCGAGCCGGGAGTGGCTCCCAGTGCAGTTAAATTAGCCGCCTGGGCGGGGCGGG
>VSMD01086480.1:0-57010 GCA_008750895.1 Mirza zaza
AGTGAGTGCCGTGGCGTCAGTCTAGCTCACAGCAACCTCAAACTCCTGGGCTCAAGCAATCCTGCTGCCTCAGCCTCCCAAGTAGCTGGGACTACAGGCATGTGCCACCATGCCCGGCTAATTTTTTTCTATATATATTAGTTGGCCAATTAATTTCTTTCTATTTACAGTAGAGATGGGGTCTCACTCTTGCTCAGGCTGGTCTCGAACTCCTGAGCTCAAATGATCCGCCCACCTCGGCCTCCCAGAGAGCTAGGATTACAGGCTTGAGCCACCGCGCCCTGCCGGTAGACATTTTTCTTAACAGTTTTTATTCTATAGGTTTCTCTTCCTCTTTTTTATTTTTTCTACTTTTTAAATTATTTTCCTTTTTCTTTTTAATTATTATGGGTACATGATAGCTGTATATATTTGTGGGGTCCACGTGATGTTTTAATACATGCACATAGTGTATAATATTCAAATCAGGGTAATTGAGTTATCCATTATCTCTAGCATTTCTCATTTCTTTCTGTTAGGAGCTTTGTAATTCTACTCTTTTCATTATTTTAAAATATAAAATAAATTATTGTTCACTATTATCACCCTATTGTGCTACCAAATATATATATAATAATAAATAATAAATCTTATTCTAACTGTATTTTTTTGTACACCACTCTTCCCAGGTTTGGTAACCATCATTCTACTCTCTATTTCCCTGAGTTAAATTTTATTAATTTTTAGATCCCATATATGAGTTATAACATACAAAATTTGTATTTCTGTGTCTTCCCTATTTCACTTAGCATAATGTTCTCTACTGCCATCCACGTTGCTGCAAATAACAGGATTTCATTATTTTTTATGTCTGAATAATATTGCATTGCTTATATACTAATATGCCACATTTTTCTTATTCATTCATTAATTTGTGGACACTTAGGTTGACTCCAAATCATGACTATTGTGAATAGTGCAGCAATAAACATGAGAGTGAAGAAATCTCTTCAATATTCTGATTTCCTTTCTTTTGGATATATTTCCAGGGTTGGGACTGCTGGATAAAATGGTAGCTCTATTTTAGTTTTTTGATAAAAATCTAAATCATATTCTCTGTAGTGGTTGTACTAGTTTCCATTCTCCTAAACAGTGTATGAAGGTTCCTGGTTCACCACATTCTCATCAACATTCATTATGTTTTCTCTGTTGGGTAAAAGTCATTTTAACTGGAGTGAGATGACATCTCATTGTATTGATTTGCATTTCTTTTATGACTAATGATGTTGAGCCTTTTCCACATAGCTGTTGGCCATTCGTATGTCTTCTTTTGGTAAATTTCTATTCAGATATTTTGCTTACACTTAAATTATTTGATTTTTTTCTTATTTGGTTGTTTGGGCTCCTTATATTTCTAATTATTAATCCCTTTTCAGTTGAATAGTTTGAAAATGTTTTCTCCTATCATGTTGATTTTCTCTTTGCTTTGCTTGATTGTTTCTTTTCCTGTGCAGAAGCTTTTTAGCTTGATGTAATACAAGTAGTCCATTTTTGCTTTGGTTGCCTGTGCTTTTGAGGTATTCTTCAAGAAATCTTTGCCCAGGTCAATGTCCTGGAGCATTTCTCTAATGATTTATTTTGGTTTTTTCATAGTTCCAGGTATTAGATTTAAGACTTTAACCCATTTTTATTTGATTTTGCATGTGGCAATATATAGATGTCTAGTTTTATTCTTCTGTATATGAATATCCAGTTTTCCCAGCATCATTTATTGAAGAAACTCCTTTTCTTATGTATGTTCTTGGGACTTTTGTCAAAAGTGAGTTCACTGTAGATGTATGGATTTATTTCTAGGTTCTGTATTCTGTTTCACTGGTCTATGCATCTTTTTAATGCACTGCCATTCTTTTATGGTTACTATAGCTCTATCATATAATTTGAATTCAGGTAATGTGATTCCTCAAGTTTTGTCTCTTTTTTTTTTTTTTTTTTTTGCTCAGAGAGATTGTGCTATTCTGGTTCTTTTTTGGTTCCATGTAAGTTTTAGGATCCTTTCTTTCTAGTTCTGTGAATGATTTCATTGATATTTAGATGAGGATGACATTGAATCTATAGATTGCTTTGGGTAGCACAGACATTTTAACAACATTGATACTTCCAATCCATGAACATGGAATATTTTTCCATTTTTTTTCAGACCTTTTAAATTTCTTCCATCAATGTTTTATAATTTTCACTATAGATATCTTTCACTTCTTTGGTTAAATTCATTCCTATGTATTTCATTTTATCTGTAGTTATTGTAAATGAGATTATTTTCTTGGTTTCTTTTGCAGATTGTCCTTTACTGTCATATAGAAATGCCACTAATATTTTTAGGTTGATTTTGTATTCTGCAACTTTATTGAATTTGTTTATCAGTTCTCATCATTTTTTTGGTGGAGTCCTTAGGTTTCTCTAGGTATATGTATAAGATCATACTATCTGCAAACAATGATAATTTGACTTCTTCCTTTCTAATTTGGATGCCCTTTATTTCTTTTTCTGTTCTAATTGCTCTGGCTAGGACTTCCAGCAATATGTTGAGTAATAGTGGTCAAAGTGAGCATCTTTGTCTTGTTCCAGATCTTAGAGAAAAAGCTTTCAGTTTTTCTCTGTTTAGTATAATATTAGCTGTGTGTCTGTTGTATACAGCTTTTTTCATGTTGAGGTGTTTTTTCTATACTAGGTTGAGAGCTTTTATCATGAATATTGAATTTTATCAAATACTTTTTCAGCATCAATTGAAGTGATCACTTGTTTTTTGTCCTTTAGTTTTGTTGATACAATGTATCACATTTATTGATTTGTACATGTTAAATTCCTGAGATGCATCCCACTTGATCATGATGAGTTATCTTTTTAATGTGTTGTTGAATTTGGTTTCCTAGTATTTTGTTCAGGGATATTTGCATCTCTATTCATTAGAGATGTTGGTCTGCAGTTTTCTTTCTTCTTTCTTTTTTTTTTTTGTATCTGCCTGATTTTGGTATCAGAGTAATACTGGCCTCATAAAATGCATTTGAAAGCCATTTGTTCCTAGGATTTTCTTTGATGGCAGATTTTATATTACTGCTTCTCTATAATTACTTGTTATAGGTCTATTCAGGTTTTGGATTTCTTCATGGTTCACCCTTGGTAGGTTGTCTGTCTTCCTTCTAGGTTTTCCAATTTATTGGCATATAGTTGCTTACAGTAATGTCTAATGATCCTTTGAATTTCTGCAATATCTGTTGTAATTTTGTTTTTCCATCTCTGATTTTATTTATTTGGGTCCTCTCTCTTTTTTACTTAGTCTGGCTAAAGGTTTTTCAATTTCATTTACCATTTCAAAAAAACAACTTTGTGTTTTATTGATCTTTTGCTTAAAACTTTTATTTTGGTTATATTTCTAAGCATATAAATTTACAGTGGCTTGTGAATAGAGGTTGCAATTTTAATAACAGGAAACAAAACTTCCTTACAAGCAAAAAATACGAAAGGTGACTTTAATCAATTTTATAGGATGAAAATGTGTATTACATATTGGTTAATGCATAGAATACATATAGGCATTGGTAATGTAAAATTTTGGCAGTTTTAATGTTTGCTTAATGCAATTATATATGGTAAAAACACTATATCATAAATACATTATCAATATACTTTTAGATTTTATTAATTTCAATAAAAGTAGATTTAATGACAAAAGGAAAATAGTTAATATCTATTTTATATTTACTTTTTATGAAAGAATAGTCTTTTCCAACATAAATTTGTTTTCCAAGAATATATTTTCTTTCAGGATTTACAGATAGGTTTATTCATAGTATTTTCTATTAGAATGAAAATTCACTGATTTATACAGAATCTTAGCCAAAATAAAAGTTATATGTTTTAAGCTATAGACATTTGTAAAGCAACAAGAAAAGATATTTTGAAGGAATAAATTCTGCAAATTTTCTATAAGCATTTAGTTAATTTATTTATAGAGGTTGGCAGATAATCATACATTCCAGTAAAAGTAAAACCATATTTATGATAATAAGTTCAAACATTCTAGCAAGAATAATTATGTATTCAGTGGTGATATATATTTGGGAAACAGCTGCAGAAATAATTATCACAAACAAAAAATTTTAAGCCAAAAAAATTTATTTTTACCTTATATAAAAACTTGAAAAATACATTTAGTGTGCATTTAGAAATGCATTTATAGCAAATGCATTGCTATAATCAAGGTGTTAGAGAACAAATTCTACAAAATGTGAGAATTCTATAATTCTTGGAGGATAGCATAAATCTTACTAAACTATTAAGTGCAGTTTTAGTAGAAGCTATGTAGAATTAAAAATTTGAAGGTATGTGTGTGTGTGTGTATACACACACACATGCACACATACTTTTAAGAAGTATATATATACTTTTAAGAAGTATATATATACTTTTAAGAAGTGTATATATATATATACTTTTAACAAGTGTGTGTATATATATGTACATGTGTATATATATACACACACTTTTATATACACACACTTTTAAGAAGTATACAGATATACTTCTTAAAATGGTTTTCAGAAATTCCTCAGTAAAATAATTTCCTTCTTAAGTTGAAAAACCATTAGGACACTTTAAAAGTGGTAAACCTAAGAAGAAAATTTTGTGAGGATATATAACTTCTGCAAGTGGTTAGATGAGAATGAGATAGAAAAACCTTCATTTGCGGTTAAATTAGATTTATATCTCCAAATGCCAATTAGCAGGCCCCCATTGACTCTTGACGATTCATTCTCTCGTGAAATCATAAATGTTTCTGTAGAGTGATCCTACACATCTCCCTGGAGGGCAGCAGAAGTATCATGAGATAGATCTTGGAAGTCAGCCATGGCCCACCTGCAGCAGTGGGGTTCTGATTTCCTTGAGCAGTGATAGACAGGTGCAGGAAGGAACGCATAGGGCATCTGGCTTACACATCAGGTATTATGTACATCTGGAGCAATGTCAAAGCCATAATTAATACAAAGGCATATTCTTTCACTATATTCTGGAGTCCCAAGATCCCCAGAGTAGAACACATCACTATTTTCTTCTAAAACTTAGCTTTATGATCTCCCAAATAATGCTGAGTTAAAGGAGAACTGACACAGTTGTTACCTTCTTTCCAATTCTACAGAAACCCAGTAAAAAATAAACATTTCCATTTTAAAACTATTTTATATTATTTATTTAAAATTTTAAAATTCTGAGGAAATTTAAAAGTTTTAAAAATTGTTGGAAGTAAACTCTAGAAAATTATCTTCAGTTTTTCCAAAACAAATTGAGTGAGACAAAAAGAATAAATGGAGATTTCAGGAATAATCTAAATGAATATATTAAAATAAAAATTAAAAGTGAACAGAATCTATCAACAGTGATGCTTTCTAAGCACCATAGTTTTCTTATAAAAATATTTGACAGTTACATTGTGTTCACATTAAATGTGTTTATTTTTAATGATGCTTCAAAATTATACCTAAGGGATCTAAAAATGCAAAGAACTTATCTTTTCTGGCATTTTGGTTACATAGCTCCTTTGATGATAAATCCAAAATCCTCAATTAAAAATGTAACTCATTTTCATTAGTGGGTCCTTCCATAATAATTACTTCATCCACACTAACCTATTTTATATTCATTATTGAATTTAAATAGGGATATATCACATATTATATTTATTCAGTAAGGATCTTGGTTACTATTTTGTTTATGGTTTTGAATACTTACAATCAAATATCAACAGAATTTTTTAACACAAAAATTAGGTATATCTTAGTAGATGCTACAGACAATAAAATATAGATTGAAAGAAAAATGGACTCTAAAATTGTTTTCAGAAGTCTATAAAAGAAATATGTTTCTTTCAAATGTTTAATTTGTCAATTTTTAAGGAAATTTGTAAGTATTTAATGTTATTAAAGAGTTATTTGACAATTTAATAATTATTTTTCAGCTAATTCCAAGTAAATAAAATATTAAAGGTATTACAATGAGAAAATAATACCCAAGTTGATAGGCAAACAAGGAAAAGAAAATACTGAAATTTCTCTGTTTCAAAATATAACATGAGGCCTATTTAGTTTATGGTTCCTTGTGATTATATTGAAATCAACAAAAAGAATCAAGGAATAAGAGATATGGGAACAAATAGAAAAGAAACATTAGCAGATACTTTACGAATGATATGGAAAAGAAAATACATTTTCAAAGGAATGTAGGATTTCCGAAACTTGTTCTCCTTTGTTTGTGGGAACTTTGTAACACTTTCTCTTTAAAAAGTGAGAGAATAAAAATGGAATTTTAATAAATAAAAAGACTTAAATGTAGAATTATAAGACAACTTAATGAGATATCAGATAAATTTGCATATCTCAGAAAAGAAATGAAAAAATATTACAGACATGGAAAACATATTAGAAGCAGCAACAGAAAGCAGAATAAACACCAACAAAACAATTACATGCATGGAGCACAGGCTGGAAGAAGAGAAGACCAGAACATAACAGATAGGAAATTGATATGATGTAGGATGACATAGGTGGAAGGCAAACATATGACAGACAACAATTAACAGTGCATGTTCCTTAGGAATGTGACAGAATAAGTGAAAAATGAACATTAAAAGATAAAGAAATACCTGAAAAATACCTGAAACTGTAGTTTCAGATCCCAGGAAAAACTGGAAATCATCAGTTCCAGACTGTATCTGGAAAAACAAACTGAATTCAACAGCTGAAAAAAGAAACATACAAGTATTTAGGAAGGAGAAAGTCACCAAATATCAAACCACTCTTAGAATCCTCTATAGCAACATTTAAAGCTAGATCATAAGGAGAATTTGTCTAAAAGCATTATAATGGAAGATATGATCCCTATATTTTATACTAACATAATCTTACGAATCAAAAAATCCTTGGAAATATACAACCTAGGAGATTTAAAAATATCTCCTGATACCAAATTTCAACCATCCCAGAGATATATCAAAATAAAATAATTCCTAAGAGTGGAAAAGAAGCATGTAAAATACTAATAGTGATCTCAAATATACCTGTACATAGTGTTGAAATTTCTCCATTACGTAAAGTGCAATCAACAAACAATGTAAAATTAATAAACTCTACCTTGTAACACTCTGTTATGAGGAGCAACTACTAGGAAATTAAGTGAGGATAAGAATATAAATATGTACTATTCAAAAGCAAGGAATTAAAAGATATTAATAATTTCTAAATTGAAATCTTATAGTATTATTTTAAAAATAAGAACTTGCTAAACTTAGTAATTTACATTATATTCTTTTTTATTGAATTTAATTTGAGATCTATTATATCTTCTTGTGAAGATCATTTATCTATTCATCTTTAATTTTATTTTAATTCCCATTTTGTTAAAGTTTAATTCAATTATTTGAGCTAAATAAAGTGATATTTAAAAAAACATTCACAGTATAATTGTACTCCTGGGAAGTTTTTGTCAATATCTATTTGTCTATGTATCTGTTTATCCTTTTCTCCATCTTGAAGAGATATTAAAATAACATCCATCAGCTATTAATAATGATTAATCATGGGTGGTAGAATTATAGATGATTTTAAAAACATCTTAATATTTTATGCATTTGATAATTTTTGTAACTCATTATTACAAAACAGGTAATATTATTTTTGAAAAAATTGAAAAATTTTTATGACACACATATTTTTATTCCTACTATTTGAATGTGTGTACTCTGTGTGTGTCTGTGTAAGCATGTGTGTTATGGAAGTGAGAGTTTGTGATCTTAAAAATTTTTCATATGTTTTATGAATAGTTCTATACATTTATAGAATATGAATGCTTTGAACATAGCTATTATTTATTTATCTATTTTTATTTTTTCATTGATTTTTATGCATTTGCAATGCACATAATTACATAGGCAATAAATAAATATGAATATATTTATTATATAATAGATGAAATATAAAATACATGAATAAATTTCATATAAATGAATAAATTAATTTTATGAAAACTAATATATTTTAAATGAAATTTAAACTAAATATGATATAAAGATTAAAAATCACACAGCAATAAAACTTAATGAAATAAAAATATGGATAGTAAATAAATGAATAAATTATCCAAATCCTACCAAGAATAACCTGATAAGAAAAGGAGAAAAAGAGAATAGCCTCATTACATACAGTAAAAAGAAAAAAATATACAAAGAAAGAAAGATGCAGGAGGATTTAAATAAACTTAATTCTGACCCTTTCCTGACCCACCGCTCTCCAACTCTGAAATAATTATGAGAAAAGAAGTTAACATGATCCTAAGAATTCACACCAATATCTGCAGTAATTAGGAAGTAGCATTCTGAGTGGTAAGCGTACCCTGGGCAGAAGTAAGGAGAAGCCCTCAAGTGAAAATGTTTCCACGTACCACCTTGAGATGTTATCATAGGCTACGAGGAGGGGGTCTTTCCTCATTCAGAGGCACTAGCTAAATTGGAGAAATGCCTTTTCCAGACAAATGGGATACACAACTAACTGCCTGTGTGTAGGAGATCCCCCCATAGGAGGTTTAGATAATCTCAGAAGAGACCGCCTACCTAAAGGCCCAGCTTAGAGAACAGGACTCAGCCCACTGAACTCCCACACGCTGTCCTAGCAACCCCCTCTTCCAGAAATATCAACCAACACTTGACCTCAAACTATAGTTCAGATGGGAGAAAAGATCCAGAGATCAAAGAGGAATGTCTAGACAGAATGATTGCTATGGAAAATAAACATGATTAGAAGAAATATGACAGAAACAATGCAAAGGTTTTGTTTGAATACAGAGCACTAAGGCATTTTCAAACAGGATTATTCATATGTCAATTAAATAAGCAATTCCATAATGGAAATGCAGGCTAATCCATAAATGAGTCAAAACAAAAAATTCACAAAAAAGAGATGTGGTAAAGTGACTGAGGCTGAGAATTAAATTCATCTAAATAAAGAAACAAAATTATCTGAACAGAATATAAATTCAATAAAACATGACAAGGAAAAAAATAATCCAAGCAATAAAAATAGGCAAGTGGGGATAAGAGTAGATGGAAATATATGACTACTAAAAATCTCATTTATATAACATGAAATCAATCTTATAGTAGTTAAAATATATGGGTTAAATAAAACCATAATGACTTCAAACTCAGTATGAATGTTGGAATCTTTCTCAATCTTAAACAGATTTTTAAGAAAGTAATATCTTCTGTGGTGAAGAAACATATATATATTATAAAATTCCAGAATCCCTTTGGTATCAATTGAGTTTGTATTTCTTTTCTAAAATTCAATTAAAATTGAATTTAATATATTTTAAGCATGTATAATGTAATCTTATTATTATAAAATTATTTTTCTCTTGCTCTCAGCCTCCTCATTCATTATCAATATGTCTCTATCCACATATGTGTTTCCTCATGGGATCAAGGATGACAGATAATCACTCAAACTATTTCTAGTTGGTAAGGTTTTATTGCTTTCTTTTTTGTTTCCCTTTTTATAGCCTGATATTTTTAAGGCTGTACATATTATTTTGATAAATCTAAACACACCGCAGGAGATAAGCCAGGAAAAGAAATCAACAGGTAATGGAAACAAGCAGTATCACAAAATACTTAATGAAAATAAGAGGGTGGTGTAGGGGAGGTTTAACTTCACTGACAACAAAATAAAGACATCAAATTTTTTTTTTTTAAAGGAAAGGGGAGATGAATATTTTCCCATTGCTAAAATCTTCCGAAGAAGAACTATAGTAATAGATGCCTGTGAAGACAAGGTCAGGGGTATTGAGAGTGTACCACTCAAATTTCTGACAACAGTGTGGGATTTTGAGTTCTAAAATGTGGGGTTGGTTTAAGACATATCTTTTCTCTTCGCTTTAGGATACAATCTGCAGAAATGAAGTGGAATGTAGACGATTTATACTTGCAGGAACTCATCTTTGCATCATTTAGAATACGAATAGTAGATGCAGCCTATTATGCCCCCAGATAAACATTAAATAAATGATGTTAAGCATTCATGATATACTGCTAGATCTTACAATTAATATTTCAATAATTTTTAAGGAGCTAAAAATAGTTGCAATGTTAGGTTAAAGTGTGTGTTCAGAATTGCACATTTGTTATGATTGAAAAAATATATCCTTTATAAAAATTGTACTAAAATATGTGTGTGGATGTGGAATTGTAATTTGACATGTTAATATTTTAAAATGGTTTATTCTGGATTGTTTAATTATGAAGAGTGATTTTATGCTTTTTGTAATTATAAGTTTTTAATGTAATTTTTAGTGTTTTTCAAAATTTTCTCCATGAACTTTATTATTTTATAATCAATAATAAAAAGTATACCTAGAAATGATCTGATATATTTTATTATTTTGACACTACATGTGCATGCTTACCTCATTTATTTTGAGATGAAAAATTATGTATGTAGTGATTATACCTGGGTTTCTCATGAGATAAAATGTCCTGTATATTGGAATATGCTTTTCTTACATCCATTTTTAATAGTCTATTGTGTACATGATGTAATGTTTCACCCTTTTAGGTCTTGTTATTTTTTAAAGTTTCAGTAAAAAATCTAACAATTACAATTTACATATTCTAGTTAAATTTAATAACAATTGAAACTTGTTATAAACTTGGTGGAATGTAGGTAGATTTCTTCTCAGAGGGACATTGCTTAATGAGTTTAACTATTTCAGAACAAAACTAAGCTAAAAGTTAATAAAGTAGCAATTCAACAGCTAAATTGACGTACTCAAAGTCAAAAGGTACCACTTTTCTTTTTCATTTATATGAAACTGTAAAATTTCCCACCTTTTTCATTTATAAAGTGGTTATTATAGTTCTCTTCACCTACCTCGCTTGCAGGGATGCTGTGAGGATTAATGAAATCATTCCTATAAAGATATGAGTTCCTTGGAGATGGGAGATATCAAAAAATGTTATTATTATCCTGCCATTCATATATTAGCTTGCTCACTCTTTCAGGACCTGAAGGTAGAATAAAAAAGAAACAAATTCTGATCCACAGTGAGAAATATTTAATGAGGTTTTTTTTTTTTTTTCACTTTTTTCCATGTTTAATACCTGAGCTTCCCAAGAGCTTGATATATTAAATTCATTTCAAAGAACTTTTTGCATACCAATTTGATGTCTTTTCTGTATAAATTTGAGCTGCTTTAGGTTAAGTTTAAAGTGAAATCAGATGTGCATTATTTTCACTTGTTTGAAATGAAGTCCACTGCTTTTGGCTAAATTAATGTATATTCAAATTTATAAAATTAAGATCTAATATTATGCTCTACTAAACAAAAAAACAAGGGGGGGCATATAGATGCCCATAGCTAAATCAAATTATGAGTTCAATTCTTTGTTTTCTGGTATGGTCACTACTTCTTTTTCAAAGTTTCCTTTTATTTTATATGTTAAGGCATTCTTAACAGCAGTTGAATTTCTCTCAGCTTTAACAACTGAAACATGTCTTTCTTGTAAAGCCAAATAAAGTATTAAAACCTATATTCATGATCATTTATTGAAGCTGAACTATAATTTTTTCCAAGTGTTTATTGCTATTCCTCAATTTCTGAAAGTATATATATCCAACCTGTGCCACCACAGGGTGCCCATCAAAGTGCAAATACTCTTCCAAATTGCATTACTTCCATTACCAGCTCATCAGAGATTTTATTTAATTGTCTGGCATTGATTTTTGATGCATAATAGCAAATATTAAGTTCATCAAGAAAATATTGGAAGAAATTTAGATGAATATTTAAACTTGTTATTGGCTTCTAAGAAGAGAGTTGCACATAGTGATTAAGATTGTTAAAAAAAATTCAGACATTAAAAAAAAATTTGCCTGAGTCTTTAGACTTCCTTATTAATATTATACTGTAATATTTATAAAATTCAACAAGTTGTAATATCAATATTTCTTATTACAACAATTTTCTCAAACACAAATAAACTTTCATGTATTATTTCAGGTACTTTCTCCAGCTACTTTAAGAAGAAACAACAACAACAAAAAACACTTTATGAATATCCTCAAACTCCTACATTTTGTGTTTTAAAATTTTATTTAGAAGAGTTAACCCTTCATAAATGATGACTGAAAATTTACTGCACTGCTTTCCAAAAATTTTTTTGAGTTTGCATAGATACATGTTTTGCAACCAGTACAATGATAAATTAATATGAAAATAATCAAACTACATTAATATTATTTTTAAGTTACTTCAAATATTTCATGTCTTGATTTATACTTTTAAATATGCTGCTAACATTATGGTAACATTTTATTTATTTATTACATTTTATTTATTTTAAACATTTTTAATTTTGAAAAAATTCAAACTTAAGCAATGTAGAAAAGTAGCAAAATGAACACATAATTCTTAAGTCACAATTTGTTAGACTTTTGTTACTTTTCTCTGTTCTCTTATACACAGATACACAATTTTTCAAGAATAGGGAATATCTAGGAATAATGACATTCTCCTACATAGCCAAAATAGTCTTATTATTCATAAGACTATTAATATTTTTAAAAATATTATATAATATTATATAATGCAGAGTCTACATAAAAATCCTCCCCAAACTATCATAAAAATATATTTAGATATGTTTCCTCTATCCAGATCCAATCAAAGTTTAAACATTATATTTTATTATACCTCTTTATTAATTTCAAATTAAGAACTGTCTTACCTTTTTTGTTTTTCTTACAATGGATTTTTTTGAAAGTCAAATCAAGTTGTCTTGTAATAAGTTTCTATAAAATGTAAATTCATTCATTCTATATTTATCTGAGTATTTCCTCATAAAAAACGTGTTAAATATTAGTTACAAAATAAAAACATAAGTGTTATTACATCATCTTAGGGATTACATTTATTCATGATGTGAAACTTTACCACTTGGTTAAGGTGGTGACATGGATCTATTCATTATAAGGCTGCATTTCCCCTTCATCCTTCTCAATTAGTGAGTTATCCATGGGGTGATAATTTGAGACCATGTGAATATTTCAGATTATGCAACTACTTTCAACCAATGCCTTAAGCATCAAAGGATGATCCTTGTCTGAATCATTTATTACATTCAAGGGTGTAATATAGTGAAGACATTGTGTCTTTACTGTTACCAGTGAATTGTACACCTTCAGATGATTTTTTATTATTCATTAATATCCTTTTCTTTCAGACCGAAGAACTTCTTTTAGCATTTCTTCTATGAGAGGTCTGGTGTTGATGAAATCCCTTAGCTTTTGTTTCTCTGGAAATGTCATTATTTCTCCTTCATGTTTGAAGGATATTTTTGCAGGATATAATATTCTAAGGTCAAGGTTTCTTCCTTCAGCACTATTAATATGTTATGCCACTCTCTCCTGGCCTATAGGTTTCCAGTAAGAAGTTTGCTGCCAGATGTATTGGAATTCCTTTATAGCTTATTTTCCTTGTTCTTGCTTTGCTTAAGACCTTTTTTTTAAATCCATGACCTTTGGGAGCTTGATTATTAAATGCTTTAAGGTAGTCTTTTTGGGTTAAATCTGCTTGGTCTTCTATGAACTTCTTGAACTTAAATATTGAGCATCATGTTTCCTTCTGGCCCAGAGTGGGTCCAGAAATACCTTCCAGGAACTAAGGCCTGGACTCAGAGGCTTCTGCTTGGTACTTTATTTACTATATCTGCACTGGTACCCAATTTGCAAAACAAAGTCCTCTTAACTTTTTCCTTTCCTTTCCCCAAGTGGAACAACACTCCTAGAGCCACACTGCCTGTATTTGTGGAAGGAGTGACACAAGCACTGGGTTTGTCCACCACCACTGGTGTCTAATGGGATGTCACATGCACCCCATTGTCCACTGGCTCCTAGACACCACAGCTGCAGTAATTGCCCAAGGACTGCAGCATCTGTGACCTGACTACCTTACAAATTAAGTCTAGGCCCCAGGCTGACTTTTGTCAGCTGGTGGTGGGGCTAGCTGGAACTTGGGTTTTGGAGCAGAGGATTTCAAACTGGCTGGGGATAGTCTTCTCTCTATTGGCACCAGCAGAATTCTGCCCTGTGCTATGTTCCCCTGTCCCAGGGCAGCCCCGTGGTTCAATGTAAAGTCCCACAATCACTTCACTGTCCCTTGGCCTGGCAGACAGATTCTCTCTCCACTTGGTGTGCTGGTGTGGCACTGCCAGGGGCTGGGGGAGGGGTGCTTTAGACAATGCAAATTATCTGTTCTTCCCTCTTCAGTGCTCTGTCCTGGTATAATGTCAAAACCGGATATTATGATTGCTCACCTGATTTTTTATTCTTTTGAGGTGCCTGGTTGCATGGATAGTTGTTGAATTTGTTGTTTGGGCAGAGGGATGACAGCTGGAGGTTTCTATTCAGCCATCTTGCCCTGCCTCCTCCTGGCCTTTCAACTTTTCAGGTTACAATCTTCAAACATAATTTCCATCCAACATTTATATAACCATAACAAGCACCTCAGAGTTTTGAATTAACAATATTTCTATTCTAGAAAAACAACTTTTTTTTAAATCTATTTTGTTTTTTAATCATTTAAAAAGATTTTTAGTACTTTGGATATTTTGCTCAGTAACAGTTATTTAGCTTGTAGTACGCTTTTTACATTTTTTTGTTTTAATTCAATAGCTTCAGAAAGGTTTTGTTTGTGATATTACAGGGAATCCTAAGAAATGTATATGAACTTTGCTATCTCTGCAGGTTGTGTATTCATTTCATCTTTTTAAAATATTTTTAAGGTATAATTTACACACAATGAATAGCATCTATCTATTTTTAAAGCACATATTAAAGAATTTTGACAAATCATCATACTCTGATAACCACAACTAAAATCATGTTATAGAATATTTCCATTACCCCAAATAATTTCTTTACGTTACTTTGCAATTAATCTTAACCCTACTGCTGGAAACTCTTATTCATCTTTTTTGTCAGTAAAGCCTAATTTTGCTTTTTCTAGAATTCATAGATGTAAACATGCTACATTTATTTCTTTCTCTCAGCATCATATTTTTATTTTTTTTTTATTTCAGGGTATTATAAGAGTACAAACATTTTGGTTATATTTTATGTCTTTGCCTCTCCCATAGTATTTCTATTTATGGTAGCCAGATACTGGACTCGAATGTCCATTAATGTATTCATAAATAAACAAGATGTGGTATACTCCTACCTATATACTATTCATCAAGAAAAGAGAAATAAGCTACTGATACTCTTATCAACACACACACACAAATATGATCCTGAGATTAGGCATTTACCCAAAAGAACAAAAGACATTCTATAAAAATCATCTGTATAAAGTCTTCTAGTTACTTGTCATTGAGTTTGTCTTTAATATTAAGGTCATTGTGGACCCACTGTAGGAATTTTAAACATAAGTGCCATAATCAGAGAGCTTTCTAAGTTGGACAATATTGAAGCCACCGTGGGGGCTATAAAGGGGATATGAAGGCAGGAAAAATAATTTTCAGGCTGCTGCCGGAGACCAGAGTAAGAAATAATAAGGCTGTAAGTTAGTGGAGTAATGATAGATTTTAAATAGGATGAGATAAATGTGGGAATCAAAATGGTCTTGAAAAGCATGTTTTGCAGGAAGGAGTAATATTAGGTAATTGGGGAAGAAAACAATTGATGACTTCCAAGTTATTGATTAATCTACTTGGACAGAAATTGGTACAGAGGTGGATTTGAATGTTATAAATAACTTGTTCATTTCCATGCTTGTGCTTGAGGTGCCTCTGAGACATCCAGCTGGAAATGCACATGGAGGAGTTAGAACTGCAAGTTGAAAAAGCAGTGTGGATAGGATGTACAGGTTGGGAATTGTTAATAAAGAAGTGGATGGTTGTCAACTTCATTAGAAAAGTATACTCAATGTCTACAATTACATGTATCAAATCTTTTTTTTGTGAGGAGGTGCTTATTTCTTTCTTTATATTATTTTATTTAGTTATTTTTATTTCAGAATATTACAGGGTACAAATGTTTTGGATACATGGATTGCTTTTGTACTGCTTCAGTCAAAGTTGTAAGTGTAGCCATCACAATCAAACCATGGCTTGACACACATACACACACACAAATTGAATTTACTACATATTTACATATAACATTAAAATGGCAATCATGTCCTATTAAATGTCATGGGTCAAATAAAGAAAATGTGAAAATTATGATATTATCTATGATATAGTAAAAACAATATAGTATTTTCAGATTTACTAGAACTTTAAAAAAAGGTTAATATGGATATATTGTTGCAAACTATCTGCCATAAATCAAGTTTGCAGTTTTAAGACTTCTTTAAAGTTATTGAGAAAATAACTTTTTAGAATACTTGTAAATATAACATTATCAGCTATATTCTGAATTTTACATAAAAATTTCAATATTTTAATTAAAACATTAAATTTAGTATCTGAAGCTAATTGAATAGTTTTTGTGGATCGCATAAAGGTGGAAAAATATATATTAAAGAATTATCAAACATATGATAAGAACTCATGATTTTGTTAAGAGGCTTTAACAAAAGATGTTTGCATTTTATGGGAACGTTATTTAATTTTGTGGGAAGTGCCAGTGGAGAAAGTCTGAAGTTTTCTCCCAAACTTTATTAAAAAAAAATCCTATTTCTAATTTGGCACTTCATTTTCTGGATGATGCAAGAAAGGGCATTTATTGAAACCTTAAAATTTGTATCCCCATAATATGCTGAAATAAAATAAATAAATAAATAAACAAATAAATGCTATTCTCCAGAAAAAAAAAAAAAGATGTAATTCAAGTTAAAAAAAAAATGGAGAAGTGGATGTGACCATAGGTAAGGGCATGAACCCCCGAGAGACACTCTGTTGTGTGGGCAGGTATCTGCCCCCTTAGCTCTTAATGAATGCAGGACCTGATATAAGCTTATCTGCAGGTGGATCTTCCAATCCTGGTATTATCTTAGCTATTCTGCTTTAAAGTTTTGAAATTTACAGAAATATACCTTTGGGGACATGCATTCCTTTAAAGCCTGGTTTTCTTATGGTCTCCTTCCCTTCCACCCCTTTTTGGTTTTGACTTTTAATATGCTCCAACGTGTAAAATACAAGTTTTTCTGTATGCTTAATAGCATTTTTAAAATAAAGAAACAGTCTTCTATTTCTGAACAAAATGTTTCTTAAAAAGATTTTTTTGAAAATAAATATAAAATGATAGTGATTTTAGTCTCATTTAAGTTTCCAAGCGCTGTAAAGAAAACTGTAAAATTCAAAATGAAGAAATCAGATATTCAGATCTTCTGACTGTAGTAATTTCTCACCTTTCACTTACTCAAAAAGCTTCCTGTAATTTTAAGTTTTTGCCAAGTACATGTCTTTCAACTACAAACTTTCACACCTACAATATAATCCAGATGGAGAATTTATGCTTTTTGAATACTGAAGCAGATCTATACTATGTTACACAGTAAAGGCATTCAAGACAGCATTTAGTTTGATATGAAGCTGAAAAGTTTAACAAAATTCTTTCCCCCTGCATACTTTAATCCTGAAGCAAACGTGGCCAAGACCAGAGCCAGTTAATTTGCTCTTTGGGGAGTTTACTATATCCCGTTTTTCTCAATCCTGTTTAGAAGTGATGCTTTCTTGAATATAGACCCTTTTATTTAAAAAAAATCCCTCAAATTTACTAGCTACAAGTGTAAAAGGATTTATAAATTAGGCAGATCCCAGAGAATTAGCGTGAATTCTTGCTTCTGCAACTGATATCATTTTCCCACAATTAAGAACACAATTCAAATATTCCCTTCTCTTTTCTGTTGCTCCAATAGCTTTATGTCTAGATAAATTTTGAACACTATAATTTAGGCTGAGAACCAAGTTTACAAATTATATTTTTCCCAAAACACAGATTCCTATTAATAAGTTTATACTTTCTACTTGACTTTCATTCATATTGTTTGTTTGTAGTTTTTTTGTTGTGAGAATATTGTTTACTTTTCTAAATATATTGAGAATGGAATTGAAAGACAAAATGAAGTTTAATTAGATGGTGTTATAATAATCACAGTCAGGGACATGGACAAGAGTCAGTATGAATGTATTCACAGTGAGTCACTATCTACTTATTGAACAAGGTAATGGTGTAATTAAAATGGTGGTTTATGAAGACTATTCTAGTAGTTGTGTGTAGAATAGATAGATTAGATCATTAAGACTACTAGTTCCAAAAGATTACTTTCCACCTTGGTATGGAATTCTGCCTTTATATGGAAGTTCTGGCCCTAGGATAAAACGGAAGGCCTGGGTACTACTTAAATAGTATTTGAGAAACACTATTCTCAAATTTCCAAAGACAAAGAAGCACTTGCTGAAATAAATCAAATAACAGCTCATATTAGGAAGGAAAGCATCAAGATTTGTTACATAGAGGAGTAGCCCAATAACTTATTTCAGAAAGAGGAAAAATACAAAGAGATGGAAATGATACGAGAGAAAATTAGATTATTATTAATAACTTTAGAATAGCTAATACCTGAATAGTAGAAATTCTAGGATTAGAAAAAGAAATATATAACAGAGAACTCCATAGTTGAATAAATAAATAAAATCTTACTGAACTAAAGAAAGATTTAATTTTTGATGTAAAATGTTTCAAAAGGACAAGTCAGAAATGGAGTCATAGCTAAATAGACAGCTAGACAGTATTGAGAATCACTGTTTTTTCTTTGAAAATTTAAAATATGCCTTGTACCCCTATGATTTTGTTGCAGGATGCTAGCACTGTATGCTGCTTGGCATACAGTTTGGAAAGTATGACCCTATATAATTGTAGGTCAAGTCATCTGGATTTAATATCTAGGCTGTGAATATACTTTCCAAAAACACTACCAGTGTTTTACCACTTGAGGACCAGTTATATAATTATGCCTTGATGTTACAATACCTTATGCAGACATATTGCAACTCTGCAATGATCCTCAGTCCCCTGATGTGCACTCAAGCCATCTTCAAAATCTAGGTGTAATAAACATGTCAGGATGGCCAAAACTCCTGCAACAATATGGTTCGTGTGTGTGTGTGTGTGTGTGTGTGTGTGTATTTTGTGACCATAAGGCAAAACTCAAACAAATAGTCCAAGAATAAAGATCAAAACCAAAATCAGTCCCCCAAAACCTGAACACATATACATAAAAAATACATTTTTGAATAAGTCACTTGGATGAGACAGCTTTCAAATATCATTTTGTTTGATGATGAATAAGTCAAACTCAAAACGTAAGGCTGAGAGGTTGTTGGGAAATTTGGATGTTAAGAAACATATGTGGGTTTTCCTTATTCCTTCTTTATAAACAAAGATGAGAACGTGAGGGTAAAGCCAACACTAAAGCAGAATTGGGCAAACCATGTTTTTTTGGCAACATCCAACCCTTTGCCCACTTTGTAAATAAAGTTTTATTGGAACTCAGTCCTGCTCACTCATTTAAATATTTTGTAGGGCTCCTTTTGGGCCACAACAGTAGACTTGAGTAGTTACAGTAGAACCATATGCCATCCAGAGCTCCTTATTTTACTATCTGAAACTTTACAGAAAAAAATTCTTGACTGCACTAAAGTGTGTGTTCCTCCATGAACTGTGCACTATGGGAGCCCCAACTATCTTTCTTGTTCAACTCTGAAGAAAGGCAAGTGAACCAGGAAACAATGAGGGAAACTAAAACCATAGAAGCACCTATAACAATAATGGTACCAGTGAGTAATGCTAACATTATTTGGTCTTTAGAATGTATCTTGTACCAATATGCAGTTACAAGTATAACCAATTCTCTGTAAATTTACTTCAAACAAAATATTAAGACCTCATCATAAAAATCTCTTAGGAAGAGAGTTCAGCAGTCTTCCCGTGAAGCTTGGAACAGACAGCCTTGAGTTTCAACTTTAGCATCAGCATCAACAGAGCAAGTGTCTTGTTCTAGTCCTCCATGGCCACACTACAGATTGTGTAGAATTACAAGTACAGTAGGGATACAAAGGCAAGATTGCACCCCAGAAAAGATGAAGCTAGTGTCTGAAGATATCAATGGATAGAGAGGAATAATAATTTTGCAGACTTGGTATAATTTATATGAATGCTTATAATATTACAGGTCCCAACACTAAGGGGCTCTATTTTGGGTGGCAAAGTAGTCAGTTATTAACTGGCTTTAAGAAAATATTTTCATCATAGCTGATGAAAGATTAATAGCTTCTTCTCTGGCCCAATATTCCTGTTATAATTTTTTTTATTGAGCTTCCTTTTCCATTTTAATTTTAATTTTACTTTTTAATTGGCAAATTATAATTGTACCTATTTATGGGGTACATATTGATGTTTTGATATATAGAAATTATACTGATCAGATCAGGCTAATTAATATATCCATCATCTCAAACATTTATCATTTCTTTATGTTGGGAACATTGCACTATTAATCACTCTTAATCACAGAGCACTATTAATCACTCTTCTTTATGTTGGAAAATTCAATATTCTCTATTTACAGCCATACCGCCCTGCATTCTTTTCTGTTTTTATCTCTTCATGTCCTGTTTAAAACCAATATTCTAAAACCAATAGAAAATCAGTAGTTAAAAAATATAACCTTCAGTTAGTGCTTAACGGATAGAGAATTTCAGTTAGAGGAAAGCTGAAAAAATTGTGGTGATGAATGATGGTGATATTTGCACAATGTGAATGTATTTAGTGCCCCTTACATGTGCACTTAAAATGATTAAAATAATATATTTTATATTATGTATATTTTACTATAATTAAAATGTAACATTTTCTCCCATTCTGTGGGTTGTCTGTTTGCTCTCTTGACAGTTTCTTTGGCTGTGCAGAAGCTTTTTAATTTGATCAGGTCCCATTTATTTATTTTTGTTGCTGCTGTGATTGCTTTTGGGGTCTTCTTCATACTTCATAAATTCTTTGCCTAGGCCAATGTCTAAAAGAGTATTTCCAACATTTTCCTGTAGAATTCTAATAGTTTCACACCTAAAGTTCAAGACTGTTACCCAGTGTGAGTTGATTTTTGTCAGAGGTGAAAGGTGTGGGTCCTGTTTCAGTCTTCTACATGTGGCTATCCAGTTTTCCCAGCACCATTTATTGAATAATGATTCTTTTCCCCAGTATATGTTTTTGTCTGCTTTGTTGAAGATTAGTTGGCTATATGAGGATGATTTTATATCTGTGCTCTCTGTCCTGTTCCACTGGTCAATGTCCCTGTTCTTGTGCCAGTCAAAAGCTGTTTTAATTACTATAGCACTGTAGTATAGTTTGAAGTCTGGTAAATTGATACCTCCCATTTTGTTTTTATTGCCTAGGATTGATTTTGCTATATGGGGTCTTCTCTGGTTCCATATGAAGCGTAAAATTATTTTTCCATATCTGTACACAACCCACAGAATGGGAGAAAATTTTTGCAAGCTACACATCCGATAAAGGGCTGATAATTAGAATTTATTTAGAACTCAGGAAAATCTGCAAGGAAAAATCTAAAAACTCTATGAAAAAGTGGGCAAAGGACATGAACAGAAATTTTCAAAAGAAGACAGAATAATGGCCAACAAACATATGAAAAAATGCTCAACATCTTTAATCATCAGGGAAATGCAAATCAGAACTGCAATGATATATCACTTATCTCCAGTAAGAATGCCTTTATCAAAAAGTCCCCAAACAATAAATGTTGGCATGGATTTGGAGAGATAGGAGGACTCCTACACTGGTTGTGGGACTGCAAACTGGTTCATCCTCTGTGAAAACCAATATGGAGATACCTTAACGCAGTATAAGTAGATCTACCATTTGATCCAGCGATTCCACTACTGGACATCTACCTAAAAGATCAAATGACACTCGACAAATGGGACACCTGCACTCGAATGTTTATAGCAGCACAGTTCACAATTGCAAAGTTGTGGAAACAACCCAGGTGCTCATCAATACATGAGTGGATTAATAAAATGTGGTATATGTATACCATGGAGTACTATTCAGCTTTAAGAAACAATGGTGACATAGCACCTCCTGTATTTTCCTGGATAGAGCTGGAACCCATTCTACTAAGTGAAGTATCTCAAGAATGGAAAAACAAGCACCACATGTACTCACCAGCAAATTGGTATTAACAGATCAACACCTAAGTGGACATATAGGAATAACATTTATCAGGTGTTGGGCAGGTGGGAGGGGGAGGAGGGGATGCATATATACAAATATACTGAGTGAAATGTGCAACGTTTCGGGGATGGTCACACTTGAAGCTCTGACATGAGCGGGGAGGGAGGCATGGGCAATATACATAACCTTAACATTTGTACCCCCATAATATGCTGAAATAAAAATAAATAAATAACAGTCAAGATAAAAAAAAAGGCTTTTGTATTTTTATAGCAAGTTATTAGATACATTTAAGATACATACCGTTTCCATCAAGTAAGGTTTTACACAATAGAAAAAAGTGAGAAACTTATTGAAATCCATTTCATGAAGCTACTAGATACTTGATACCTAAATCAGATGAGGTGTTTTTTAAAAAGAAAGATTGCAAGTCGTTCTCATTAATTGACATAAATGTAAAATTCTGGACAAATATTAGCAATCAAAATCTGACAGTATATGAATCAAATAATTCTTCATGAATAAATGAAATATGCTCCACAGGTTCCAGATGGATTAACATTAGATAATAATTGATGAATTTTAACACAGTTATAAATTAAAGATAAATAGATTTGATCAGGTCAATAGATTTCATTAAATTGATAACACATTTATGATTTCCAAAACAACCAAAAATAATCTTAACCAATCAGAGATTGAGGAACATTTCTTAGCATAATAACTTGTCCCTATCCAGAACCTCCAGTTAACACAATACTTAAAATTGAAGCATTGGCAGTATTCTGGTTAAAATTAGAATCCAGACAAGGATGTTTGCCATTACCACTTTTCTTCAATATTGTGCAGATCTTAACCAGAGAAAAAGAAAAAAATAAATGAAATAAAAAGTGTAAGAATTGGCGAGAAAGGTAAAATAGTCCATCTTCACAGATGATATAATTTTGACTTAAAAAATCTGATGACATATTCAGAGTGAATAATGAAGTTAATATGATTAATAAGTTGATCAGGCTTTTCTAGATATATGATCAATATAAAAATATCAATTTATCCCTATATCTCAAATATAAAAATGTATGGAATATAATTATAAATAAAAATGTTATTTAAAAACCAACAAAAACATTGCATTTAAGATTCACTTGACTTAAATAACATATAAACAGTATTTGTGAAGAAAATTATAGCATTTTATTAGAATATATTAAGAAAAGGCATAATCTTAACATTGTGAAAGATGTCAATTCTCTCGAATTTTATATGTAATCAATAAAGTTCCAGTAAACGTCTTGGTATATATTTATTGTATCATAGAGAAAAAAATGTAAAAAATATCAAACCTCTTCAAAATACCAATTCTATGTACATATTGTAGCCTAGAGAAACCTTTACATACCTATCCAAGGAGATACGTACAAAAATATTCTTAGAATATTTGCAAAAAAAGGAAACTGTAAACATGTTAATAAAAATAAGAATAATGTTAACATAATTAAGTTTTATATGACAATAAAAGCAAAATAACTGGAGCTACACATGTGAATATGAATAGATCTGAGTAGCAATATTCAGCAGGACATAGTTTGTAGAAGACATGCTATGTGATAACATTTGTATATAATTAAAATATAACATAATACTTAAAAATAAGTATGCAAACATAATTGTAAAAATTTATAGTAATAATTACTACTGTTATGATAGTGATTAGTTGTGGGTGGGGGAAGTAATGAGATTAGATCCTGGGAGGAATTCCACGAGAACTAGGAATGCTAGATTTCGTAAGCTGAGTGCTGAGTATCAGTATATTTATTGTGTCATTCTGGGTATCTTTAATGTTCCTTAACTCTTTTGAAATGATGCAAAAATGAGCATGTGATGAAAAGAAAATCACTCTAATAAACAAAAAAGAAAGGTGGGCAACAAGAAGAGGTAAACTGGGAGGCCTGGAGTTCAGACAAAGCTTTCTGGCCTTCTTCTGCCAAGCAAGACACTTAGATTCCTGATTCAGAGTGACTGGAAAGGGTCTTGGTGGGAGGGACTCTCCAGCAGATTTCAGTATAGAAGAGAAAACTTAAGGGCAGGCAGACAAAGCGTATCAGGGAAGAAAGAGAGACCAACATATAAAATACCGCTCAGTGTGTTTGAAACAAAAGACCTCTAGGACACACAAGGGAACATACATGATTGGGAGGAGCTCCACACAGAAGGCAGAGTGGTTTTCAAATTTATGGCTTGGTCAACTGGGCAAACAATTGGTAGGGCAAGAGACTGAGTTAGATTTTAAATGTGATATATTTTGTCATAAGTGTACAGATTAATGAATTACTGCAAAGTAAATGTAACTCTATCACCATCTCCCCAATAATCCTTGCTTTTTAGTGTGAACAGATGCACTCCCAAGAACACCGATTACATGGGTGAGCTTCATGATAGGCTGTCAGGATTTTGAAAGAAGCCTCTTAGTTAAGAATGAAGACCCAGTTTTGGACTCTAGGATATTCCTATGTGGGAAATCTATTTGATTTTGGAGCGTGTGTGTGTGTGTGTGTGTGTGTGCGCACATATGCACATGTACAGATAGGAAATAAGAGGACAGAAAGCACAAAGCATAAGTATTCAGGAAAAATGCAGGTCCAAACTGAACCGAAGATCTTTCTAAGATATTTAGCCTAAGTAGAAAAGATTGCAGATATACTGCTCCAAACTTTTTTTTCTCTAAAAGAGGCAGAGAGAAGGAAGGAAGAAGGATAGAAGATGGGAGGAAGAAAGGGAGGAGCTGATGGGGAAGGAAGTTTACTCAGCAGAGACATAAAGCATGATGCATCTCTCAGGAAAACATGTATGAAAAACAACCAAAAGGAAAAAAAAAAAACAACAACAATTGTAAAGATTAAAAAACTGAAGCTCATAGAGGTAAGGTCAATGTCCAAAGGTTAGAATCAAGCAAGAGAGTAAATATTTGAACCCAGAATATCTGAACATAAAACACATATTCTTTATGATTAAATTATTCTATCCTTCCTAGAGGGAATATATCTCCAAGTAAGGCATATTTAATCATATTCTACCGTGGACATTAGATAATTATTTTATGTTTGTATGCTTGTTTTTTAATCACAAAATTTAAGTTTCTTAGTTGCAACTATCTTTAAAAAGCAAAAACAATACTAATGTAAATTCAAACAACTACACACCTATGAGAATGGCCAGAGTCTAGAACACTGCCAACACCAAATGCTGGCAAGATTGAAGAAACAGGAAGTCTTATTCATTGCTGGTGGGGATGCAAAATGGTACAGCTACTTTGGAAGACAGTTTGGCAGCTTCTTACAAAAAGCAAATATACTCTTATCATACAATCCAATAAGCCCACTCCTTGGCATGTACCCAAAGGAGTTGAAGACTTATGTCCAAACAAAAACCTTCACATAGAGGTCTATAGCAGCTTTATACATGATTGCCAAAACTTGGAAGCAGCCAAGATGTCCTACAACTAATGAGTGGATAAATTGTGGTTCATCCAGGTGATGGAATACTATTCAGGACTACAGAGAAATGAGCTATTAAGCCATAAAAGGACTTAGAGGCAACTTAAATGGAGATTACTAAGTAAAAAGAAGCCAATCTGAAAAGGCTACATACTGTATGATTCTGACTATCTAAAATACTTTATATTCTAGAAGAGGTGAAACTACAGAAACAATAATAAAAAGATCCATTGTTTCCAGGGTTTGGTAGGAGCGAGGGATATATAGGTGGAAAACAGAAGATTTTTTAAGGCAGTAAAACTACTCTGTGTGACGCTATAATGGTGGATGCATGTCATTACTCATTAGTCCAAACCCATAGAACGTACAACAGCAGGAGTGAACCCTAAGGTAAACTATGGACTTTGGTGATAATGATGTGTCAATGTGGTTTCATCAATTGTAACAAATGTACCACTCTGGGGAAGGGCATGTAGATAGTGAGAGAGCCTTGCAGGGGTGCTAGAGCAGTGGGTATATGTACCTTATGCTCAATTTTATTGTGAACCGAAAACTTCTCTAAATAATACAGTCTTTTAATTTCTTAAAGCAGTCATCAGAAAAACCATGATACAGATTTTCAAAAGACACTTGGTAGGATGAGTTAATATTACCTGATACACGTTACTTGTAATTTCACTTATTACCCGAGAAGCTAACTTATGATCTACTGCAGTTACATTAAGGTGCTTTGTCATTTTGAGAAAATATCCAAGTTTTTGAAACTTTTTTTTGTCAACTTTGAAGGATTAGCTTCTTAGACCTTTAATCTTTTATTTGAAATGTCTGTCAATTTTGAAAAGATAAAGAACCTCATACCTCAATGCAGACCTACTTTTTCTTTTGGGACATGGCTATGAAGATACATGACATTTGTTATCAGCTGGTGAAAGAACAGGTCTGAGTAACAGCAGATGAAGTGCAGTGATAAATCTAAATATCTTTTCACCACATTTTTGGACTATTTTTCTTTAGTTATTTTTGTTAGCCCTGCAGCTCGCAAAACAAAATTTCTAACACCATTAAAATGTTCTTCACACTTCAAGTGCAAATGCTTATTTGTTCTTAGTGTTTCTCTGAACAGAACAATTGTCTGAAAATAATGTCTGGCGTGTCTTTTCAGAGAAAGGTTAACAGAGAATAGATTTAAAGCACAGACACAAAATTCTACTCTCTGCATTCTTCACTTTGGAAAACAGTTTAAAGTAGTTGAATTACTTATAAAAAGTACATGGTAACGACAGCCTCCTTTTAATATAGCTAGCTTCTTGAAGTTTGTTTAACCAGTTGTGGAATACTGAATGATGGGTTTTTTTTTATCCTTAAAATGCCGGAGAGAAGTGTAATCTTCCAGAGAAAACTACTCTTTAGCTTCTGAATTATTTACTCTTCAGTAACTGTCATACTTTTTGGTGAAGGGCACGGATGAGTTCTTCCTCTATTACACCTGAGAAGTTCCTTTCACATTGCACTAAACTTCTCCACAATTTTCAGGAAGTTGAGTTTAATGAAGAATTATTACATAATAAAAGGGTTTTTTTTTCCATTCTATTTAATGCCTAGGCACTGACATGTAGAGACATTCAATATTCATCATTTAATCACCAACAGTCAGGCTCTATGTGGATTCCAAAGACAAAGAAACTATAGGTGGTACATATTATTTTAAATTAATTTAAAATGACATAACATGATATACATCTTCTAAAATATGGTAATTAATTGCTAAAATTTTACATAACATGAGCAAATATGACGGGATAAGCTAAAAGCTTCTAGTTTTTTTTTTTTTTTTTTTTTTGAGACAGAGTCTCACTTTGTTGCCCAGGCTCGAGTGAGTGCCATGGCGTCAGCCTACCTCACAGCAACCTCAAACTCCTGGGCTCAAGCAATCCTGCTGCCTCAGCCTCCCAAGTAGCTGGGACTACAGGCATGTGCCACCATGCCCGGCTAATTTTTTTCTATATATATTAGTTGGCCAATTAATTTCTTTCTATTTATAGTAGAGATGGGGTCTCGCTCTTGCTCAGGCTGGTCTCGAACTCCTGAGCTCAAACGATCCGCCCACCTCGGCCTCCCAGAGAGCTAGGATTACAGGCTTGAGCCACCGCGCCCGGCCTAAAAGCTTCTAGTTTTTAATGATTTGGGCCTCTTTATTATTTTTAAAACAATGATTGATGAATATTTTTAAAAAGATGCAGAGATAAAATGTAATCAAAATGTCAAAAAAAAATTTATGGGGTGTCGGGCAGGTGGGAGGGGGGAGTAGGGGATGGGTGTATACTTACATAATGAGTGCCATATGCACCACCTGGAGGATGAATGAGCTAGAAGCTCTGACTCTCTGACTGGGGGGGGGGGGCGAGGCAGGGGGGATGGTGAAGGGGTGGAGGGAGGGGGGAAGGGAGTGGCAAGGCCAATATATGCGACCTTAACAATATTTGTACCCCCATAATATGATGAAATAAAAAAAATAGAAGAAAAGACACATAGATATGTTTTACTACCTTTTCCTTCTCATTGAAAAGTCTGCTATGGCATGAAATATAGATTGTCATTGGGCATTTTGATGCCTTGAAAGCAGCAATTTTTTACATATCTTTGAGCAACCATCACCTTGTCATTTTAACTTTAATAATAAATGAAATGATTATTTTTTATCTGAAAAACCCATTTTAGAAAACATTTCTGTCTTTAGTTCATAAACAGCCCGAAGACTTGGCCTTGTGTCAAGTGCATGATAATCTCAAACTCGTCTCAATGAATTGTATGATAAACCTACACAATCGCTTTTCATATTATTTGTAAACTTTTAATTTTGTGTGATTATAGTGGACTAAAACTTTCACTTCATAACCATGTATTTTATTTATTTAAGTATTTTTAATTAATAAGTTAAAAGGCTGACTATTAGAAGCACACTGAACTAATAGATCTGAAGGAGTATTATTCTTCAGAGTCATTTATGCTAGACTCAGCTCTTATTCAACAATGCTAACTTTTAAGAAAATAACTTTATATGTATCAGCAAGAAGCTCCAATCCAAGTAATACACAAAACCTAAGTTACTGTGGCTTAAAAAATAAGGATTTATTTTTCTCAAATAACAAGGAGTTTTCACATCGCAAGACTTCTGCTGGTTTCACCAGAGGTTAAACACTCATGGAGCCTCAATGACCCATCAATTTTGTTGGCATTTTTCCCATGGTTGCAAGATTGTTACTTCAACTCCAGCCATCACATCCTGAACAAGATATGTATATTTCCTGTAGTAATGTTTATCTATGTTTAATTCTTCTATACTGCCTTTCCCAGGATTATCCATAGAAGTCTGCTTTCTATATCTCATTTAGAATCAGTCACATTTACACTAAGTAGAAAGGAAGCCTAAGAAGGTAGGCTTTTGTCTTTAAGCCTCTTTTAGTAAGAAAGTGACACATAAGAAGGATTTAGTAACGGTTTTATGGTTGCCAGTTATATGTGTGCCACTATTGTACTCCTCTTTTGATAGTGTCTCTGATTTCTTAACCTGATGAAGAATTCAGGTTTTTTTCCTCATAAGTGTAAAATATTATTCCCAAAGATTAAATCTTTTCATTTTCTTTATTTCTCTCTTTCGTAACCTCATGTAGACTTGTGGTAATTAGGAATAGAGGAAACATAAATAATGAAGTTGTACAATATGGTAGAGAGAGAAATTGTTGTTGATTGAGACACAAAACTGAGATACTCTTACCTAATTTTTTGTTTATTTGAGATCTCTCTTCTATTTTAATGTAGGTGCCCATTTCCATAAACTTGCATTTTAGTGCTATTTTTACTGTATCCCATAACTTTTGGTATGTTGTATTTTAGTTTTCATATGTCTCAAGATATTTTTAATCTCACTTTTTATTTCTTCTTGAACCCATTGGTTATTCAAGACTGTGTTGTTTAAATTTCATATATTTGTGAAATTTCCAGTTTTCCTCCTGATACAGATTTTTAGTGTCAAAGTATTGCAGTCAGCAAAGATAATTGGTATGATTTCAATCTTCTTACATTTTTTACTACTTTTATGACTTAATATGCTATCTGTCCTGTAGAAGATTCCACATATACTTGAGAAGAATGATTATTCTGTTTCTGTTGGGTGGAATGTTCCGTATATGTCTGTTAGGTCTGTTTGGTTTATCGTGTTCAAATCTTGCTTCCCTATTGATTTTCTGTCTGGATGTTATATTCATTATTGAAAGTGGATATTGACGTCCCTAACTCTTTTTGTGCTGCTACTATTCTTGATATGTAGTGTGTTGTCTGGTTGTACAAATGCCAGGAATAGAACTGCATGGAATGGAATTAGGATAAAATTTTCTGGATCTCAAATTTATTCATGAGAAAAGCAAACTTTTATGAAGTTAGAGGTGTTATTAATACACTTTATACATGATCAAGAGAAAAAGGACATTTTTCTTTCTCTTACACCTTATTGTAATTCAGGAACTGAGTAGAGATGAAAGTATTTGCTGGAGAAGTGTGTTCTCCAAGGCTTGCTGTGCTGTTTATTTCATTGAAGTGTTTAGGTTATGTGACCAAGTATATTGCAGCTTTTTCCTAAGAACACAGCTTAGATTTGGGATATCTGAAGATTTCTTTGTCTTGGTTTGACTGTGGCAATTGTTTCCAAAATATATACTTTGAAGTTGCTTATGAGAGGCAATGCTTGTCTTTTTTCTTTGAAATATCAAAGGTATTCTTGTTTTACGCTATTAGGCAATTAGTCAAAATAGCATTCACTTCTTCCTCCTTATATTCCATTTTTTGAAAAGTCAAGTTTCTTTTGATCCTAAAAACAAATATACATCTTTCTTTATCAGAAGCAGATCTTGAGCTTGTTAGAGCTTAAAGAATATTCACTATTAAAGGAAATTGAATATTTCTAAGATCAACTGTATAGGCAGGAACATGGGTTTATATATGTGTTTTGAATAACTTGATTCAAATTTTATATCTTTGGTACTTTCCCATTTACAGACATTTTAGTATATTAGGGATGTCACATGGCCATTTTATTTTTGCTCATTCAATAAAAATAATCATTTTTTTATTTTGATTAGATAACACAATAATTAAATACCAAGTTTTAGTATTCCATGTGTAACAAAGAGAGATGAGAGGTTTTTAAAGGAAAATATAGATGAGCTAAGATCTGTTTACCTAATATCCTTTATGGTCAATTAGTTGGACCATTAGATGATAATGTGCTTTCATAACCATTGGCTATGATGACCACCACTAAAGGGAAATGACATTGCATGTGTTTTATATGTTGTATAGCATAAATATGTTATTTGCTTCAGTCATATATTTGATAAATTGTATAGTGCAACAGATTCTTTGAAAAAGATGCTTAGAAAAATGCTTTCTCCTGAAATAATTTTATGAAGCTTGAACATGAATGCATCCTTATATAACTTCTACTGGTATGTCACCCCAACAATAGATTGTTCCAGAAGAGCTGGGAGGGTGATTACCAAGATCCACTGAAATCCCAGCAAAAGATCAAACTCAGTAAGAGAAACAAACAAATAAACAAAAATATGCATGTTAAACTTTTCTTTGCCCTCAATCTGGTGATCTTTTAAAACCCCAAATAAGGAGGGTTTTCCCTCAGTAACCAACATGGTCATATGTTTATTGCTTTTTTTAATTGAGGTATGATTGTGACAGACATAGTTTTAGACATTTACCTATGAATTCAAAACAACCTTCTTTGTTACTCTCCTATAAAAATTATTATTCATAGGGTGAAGCATTTCAAACATAAAGAAAATAACAAACCAAAAATTAATACTTTGAATGCTTCTATAAGAGTAAGATGTGTGTATGTGTGTAGAAGGGTGTGTGTGTGTGTGTGTTTGTGTGTGTGTGTCTATACATATGTTCATGCAGTTAACATGCTGGGATGAATCAATGAAGAAAGGTAGAATTCAGGAATAACATTATTCTTGTTATGATAGATGTTAAATGGAAGGAAAGCAGAAAAAAACATAAACAGAAGAAGGAGTATTATGCAAGCTAAGCTTTGAAAGGGAAAGACATTCATAAGGAGCTCTATTGAATATATCTACCTTAATCATATCAGTCAGTCGCAAGTATTGTTGAGCAATTGCTTTGTGTCTGCTAGTATTGTAGACACTACGAACAAAATAAAATGAACTGAGAGATTGAATCCCTTTCTATAGGAAGCTTAAAATAATTTCATATAAGTTATTGATATTAAAGCACACAAGAAACAAGAAGATGAGAATATATACAATAAAGTGCTAAAATATATGGCAAAATTATTAGTGCACTAAGAGTTGAGAAATAGGAGAGATAAATATCCCAGATATTTTCAAATCTCTACATATTTTAGGAAGCTAGAAGTATATAAATATGTATACTTTATTTTCAATGATCTCTGTAATTTAAAGTATGATTTGTTTTATAGGAATAAATTCAAGACAATAAGATAGAAAATAAGAAGTGGATTTTTAAAAGTCAGATGAAAGTAAATAGCATAGTGTGGCTTGCTGTGGCCCAACCAAAGCTAACATGCAGGCAAATGCATGCTGTATGGTTCTATACAATTGGTAAATTTGGGGTGCAACAATGGCCAGTTGTTTAAAAAGCCATCTTTGCACGGTGACAAGAAAAAAATATATGTCAGCAGTATCCATGGAGCTCTCATATTTTTATTATTTATTAAGAAGAATTCTCTATTTTTAAACTGATATAAAATAAATAAAACTATAATAAGAAAAGGTTTTAAACTCTTTCACTATGAACTTTTGTTGTTTAAAATATGGCATACATCCTCTTGTGAGCTGGTCTATCAATATACTTGAGGTATACACACTGTGGAGTATGAATATTTCTGAACTTCACACTTAAGAAACAAATTTCACAAAAAATGAAATGGAACCTTTCCAAGGTGACAAATTGTCAAATCCTTTTTCGCAAGTAGGAACCATTTTCTTTTACTCCTGAGATTTTCTTGAAGTGGTTACACATCATTTTGTGGTTTGGGACAAATAGTGTGCCAAATATTTGAGAAATTTTCCTGTCATACATCCTTTATAGCTATTAATTCCTCTTTTCAAAGTTGGAGGTCTTGGAAACAGTCATATCTTTACAAATTCCTATTCCTGCTCTCTGGATCGGCTTAGCTCTGACCATGAATATTTCCTTCACTATTTCTACTGGGATTTAAGGCATCATTAACTAAATGTTTTTGTAGTGGATATATATCTTTGCCACAAATTTTCACAGTCTTTATAATTCTATAAAACACACAGAATTCAAATTTTACTTAGCTGCAAACTAGTTTAATTTCTTAATAATATAATTGGGCTCACTACTGGGTTGCACTTTACAATTTATTGTCTCCCAGTTCATGTGCAAAATAAAAATATATAGGAATGCTTTAATCCTATATGAAAATAAAAGCCTTAATTCGTTATGTCATATATTTTTGATCTTACTTCAAATGTGGGAATTTTTGTATTTATGGACTATCTTAGGATCATTGTTTTAAAATTGTGATGATTTATAATAGTACATTTGTAGGACAGTTACATATGTCCTCATAAATATTTGAATCTCTGAACTAGTGTTATGGAGAAATTTTTGACTTTGAAGCTATTTTGGTGCATTTACATTATTATAGTTTATTTTCTTAATAAACAGCTAACAATATGGTATGTGTTGCCTTTGACATTAAAAACTAAAATTAAAAGATTTTAAATCTAAGAAGTCTTAGATAAATGTCTCTGGGATTCTAAATCTAAATATTTAAAAACTTACCTACATTTTTCTCAGCATGTATTGTTTCTCAAAATTATAAGACAGTTATTATTTTCTGCTTGCATTTACTTTTTATATAAAGTAAATATTTCACAAATTTTAAAATTTTTCATATGATCCAAAGAGACTGAAAATAAAGGTAATGAATGATGACTTTAACCAGGTGTTTCTCTGATCCCTGGTTCTTGAATAAATCTATGCCATGTTATTTCATGTATTTATGCCTATGATTATATACAAATCAAATTTCTAGTTGATCTTTTGAGGTAAAATTGCATTTATCTTTCTTATTTATTTTTAATTTAGCATTACTATCATGCGTTATGCTTGTAATGTAACTGAAGGTAATTTTAGAGTCTTGGTTTGTTTTAATTGCGAAGAAAAATTCCAGTCATAGAAACAGCATATGTACTTATAAATGAGTTTCACTAAAAGTATTATAGTAATAGTGAAATTTAATGCCACAATTTTATGGAGATACAGTTAAGGAGTGGGCATAATGATATAAATTAGCATAATAAAAATCATAACTTTGACCTATTCTTTGAGCATGGAAAGTCATTAACAGGTTGACAGAGGGGACAGAATGTGTATGTACCAAGTCAGAAACATACTGACCATGTGAAGGAGTCTTCACGTGCAGTTTTACTTAGCCAGAAGTAGGCAATTGACACTTGCACCTCATTTCCAGCCCCCACTGAGATGGGTGAGATAGCACAAGGTAAGCAATTTGAACAGTGGTACTACCGAGAACTGACGGATGTACAAATTCCTAAACCAGTTCGATTAATTTTCATATTGTATCTGGTGCTATGGAGGATCATTTTAATGAGCTCCAGAAGTATGCTTAGACGACACCTGCATGTGTTTTCAAGTACAAGTTCCTTGATAGAGCACAGCGCAACACATCACCAGGAGGATGCCAGAAGCCATTGGTAAAAATAATTCTTCTTAAGGGCAACTCACAAAGAGTGGCAATACTTCCATTATTTGGAGTTCTTGACAGAATCTTTCCGGAGAAGCTTCTGAAGGACACAGGTGTGGTAAGTGACCTTATTAGTGAGGTTACTCTAATTTGGTAATTCTGAGGGAAAATGTTGTTTGAATGCTTACAAGTATACAGAAAACAGTAAAAACAAAAACAAAAACAAAAAACAACAACAAAAAAACAAAAACATAAAACAAAACAAAACAGGTCAGGGAACTATTAATGTGTCCCTTCAGCTATGTTTTAAAGAAGCAAGTGCAAGACCTGAATATATAATATAAACACGTGTTTGTGAACATGATTCCATAAATAAATAAGACTATTTCAAACCAAAAAGAAGAAAAAACAGTTCTTGACAGAGAAGAGTGGGATTCCAGTTATCACCAAGAAACTATCTACTTGTAGTTGTTTTTATCTTCATACACTGAAAAAAACAAACAAACAAACAAACCTTCATGCTTAGTTGAAAGGCTACAAACTTAATCCTAAGTGGCAACCTCTAAGCCTCATTTCCAAAATGATCTAATTTTACATGTAAAATTGTAAGAAAAACTCTGAGGTCCCCAGAGGGACCTACATTAGGTAAAACATGAATACCTAAAATACTAAGAGAGTAAAATGAAGGGTACTGTACTTTCCTAGCGTGATCTATGAAAAAGAGATTTACAATCTTCCTTAATAAGTTTAGGTATTTTTTGGTAGTTTCTCAACAATGTCTTAAGTTAGATAGTGAGAGCATTTAATTTTGGAGTGTGCTTGATAAAGTCAGAATAAAGTTCACAGCCTTTAGAGGAAAATAATGGGCATTGTTATTTGGGTAATAAATATTTATTAACTACTTCTTACTTGCCAGAACTTTTGTAAGATACTGAAGATATAAAATTGAATGAGGCTTAGTTTCTAAAAAATGCACAATTTAGTGGAAAAAGATCAAGAAACAAAAGTTATACATAATAGTGATTTGGGGGTGATGGCAGTGATATAAACTATGCAAACTATAACCCAAGGCCACATTATTCTCTAGATCAGGGGTCCTCAAACTTTTTAAACAGGGGACCAGTTCACTGTCCCTCAGACTGTTGGAGGGTCATTGGAGAGAGTGCAGCGTACATTCCACACATGCGCACTGTGGGCCCAGGACGAGGCAGCTGCTAAACAGGACAGGCAGCAGCGGCAAAAACACCCAGGCGGGATAAATGTCCTTGGTGGACCACATGTGGCCCACAGGCTGTAGTTTGAGGACGCCTGCTAGATGTTCTCTATATATGTCATTTCAGCCTCTGAACTGCCATGGAGCATACACAGGGAACACTTTGCAATACTTGCAATACTTTGTAACACTTTGCCTAGGTTCATGAATGTCTGCCCTTCCTCTTGAATAAAAGCCCAGGAGCCCTGGGATAGAAGGTTAAACTCAGACCAACATGGAGATGTGAAAATAGTCAAACTTATTGAATGTTTTTTCTGGAATCCAAAAGGGACCCAACTGGAGTAAGAAAATATAGAATTTATGAGGTACAAAGAAGGTCACCATGTGTGATTAAGTTTGGTGTTTGGGGCCAGACCAAAAGGCAGGTCTGTATAAAGGAAGAAGCAGTGTTTCCAGCAAGGTTCTCCCGTTTCCCCTACCCTCCACTGAGCGCGCGCGCACACACACACACACAGACACACACACACACACACACTCTGATGGAGCCAAGGCCATCTTTTCACACTGCAGTACAAAAGCACAATCCTGCTTTGCCTGTTGGATGGTTGGTTCATTACTATATCTTTGGGTCCTGGTACATGGATTAAGTGATGCTTAAAAAATGCTTGTGGATTAAAGAAGGGATGTCCCAAAATATTATAGTACGCACTCCTCTGAAACATGGCCTGGATAAAGAATATTCTTTCCCCTCTCAGAATTGGTTTTGGTTTGCTTATTTAAGATTCTGCCTATAATTGCATATCAATATTGGGTATTGTTTCTTGATTATTAAAAATAATCTTTGTTTTAAATCTACTAGGCTGGAGATTTTAAGAAATGTATTTCTTAAATTCTGCAAATATGCTTGTGCTATTTATTTCATGAAAAATAACTGGTACATAAATTGTGTGTATACAATATGTACAATATACACAGTATGCGTTTGTATACTGTACATACATTTCCATTTTATTGATTTTTACTATGATCTGTTTTATTTTTTTCTTCTGATTACTTTTGGGTTTAATTTAATCCTCTTTTTTGGTTTCTTTTTTAAATTTTTTTTATTTTTAATTATGGATACATAATAGTTGTATATCTTTATAGGGTGAATGTGATGTTTTGATACAGGCATGCAATATGAATTAATCAAATCAGGTAATAATTGGGGTACTTAAGGAGGAACCTGAGGTCATTTATTTGGCACAATTCTTCTGTCCTAATATTGTTGTTTAGTACCATAAATTTCTCTGTAAGGACTGCTTAAGCTATACTGCATACATTTAATATGTTGTGCTTTTATCTTTATTTAGTTCAAAATATGTTTAAATTTACAATTGGATGTTTCTTATTTTGTCAATATAAGTTATCATTGTGCTTGCTTTGGATTTATAATATACAGCCTAGATTCAAGAGATATTGGCCACTTCATATACCTCCATCTCTGGCCTGGGACTATTTTTATTATACATTTTACTTCTATGCATATTATAAAGCCCATGGTACATTGTTATGATATAGTGCATTATCTTTCAAATATAAATAAGAAAAATACTCTTAATTGCCAACATAGTTACATTTCTGGTGCTATGCATTTCTTTTAGTAGATCCAGGTCACCATTTCATATCAATTTCCTTCTTCCTGAAGGGCATCCTTTAATATTTCTTATAGTGTAGATCTGCTGGTGATGGATTCTTTCAGCTTTTCCATGTCTGAAGAGATCATTTTATCCCTTTTATTTCATTAAGATATTTTTCCTTTGTTAAAAAAAAATATGTTGCTTTTTTTCTTTCAATACTTTGAAGGTGTTGCTATGCTGTTTTTTAGCTGGAATGTTTCCAAATAGAAATATACTGTCACCATTATCTTTATTCCTGTATATGTAATGTTTCTGGCTTCTTTTAAGCATTTCACTTTATCACAGGGTTGGAGTAATTTAGTTGTGATGTACCTTGGTGTAGCTTTCTTCATGCTTCTTGTGCTTAGAGTATGTTGTTATTCTCCGATCTGTGAGATTATAATTTTTATCAAATATAAAAAAAATTCAGCCATTATTTATTTGAATATATCCCAGCCCTCTTTTCCTTAAGGACTACAGTTATGCATACATTTAATCACTTGAAGTTATACCACAGCTCACTGATGCTCCATTCATTTATTTCAATTTTTTTCTTCTTTCTGTGTTCCATTTTGCATAGCTTGTGCTGCTATGTTATTATGGTAGGCATAATAATGGCCCCTCAAAATTCTCCATATCCTAAATACAGAACCTTTGAATATGTTATGTTACATGTCAGGGGGAATTAAGGTTGAAGACAGAATTAATATTGCTATTAAGAGGACCTTAAAATAAGGAGATAGCCCTGGTTTGTTTGTATGGGATCACTCTAATCACATGAGCTTTGAAAAGTGGAAAAAAGGCGAAAAGGCAGGAAAATAGATTATGGACATGTAATGTGAGATAAACTTGACCCACCATTTCTGGCTTTGGAAGTCATTGGGGTTAATAACCCAAGAAATGAGGATAGCTTCTAGAAGCTGCAAAGAGCAAGGAAACAGATTCTCCTTAAAATCCTCTAGAAGAAATGTAGCCTTTCCAACATCTTAAAATAATAAATGTGTACGTGTGGCTCTTATGCTGCTCATTTGAAATTTTTCACAACAACAATGGAAAGCTATGCAAAGCTAGTCATTGATTTCACTAATCTTTTCTTCTGCCATGTCTAACTAATTTGTTTTCAATCCTAGCCAACGTGTTTTTTTTTTATCTCAGATAGTATAGCTTTAGTTCAAAAATTCAATTTGTGTCTTTTTTTATGTCACCATATTTGTATTTAAATAAAAATTCTTTCCTCTATCTTCTTGAACATATCAGATACAGTGGTAAACATTGTTGTAAGGTTCTTGTCTACTGATTATATATTAATCTCTGTCATTTCCAGAGATGTTTCAATTGACTGATTTTTATCCTTACTATGAGTGCTATTTTTCTACTTTTTTATACGTCATGCAAATTTTGATTATATACTGAACAGTACGAAGCCACTACAGTGCCGTACACATTTTTGTATTTCCAGTATTTTAGTCTTGTATTAGATATTGTTGAGTTACTTGGGAACAATTTTGCTCTTTCATATCTTCCTTTAAAACTTTGTTAGATGGAACCAGATGTTCATTTTCCTTAGGGCTAATTGTTCCCTTTACTGAGGCAAAACCTTTCTTTTTCTCTCTGAGTAATGTTTATCACTCTGGCTGTTGGGGACAGACACTATTCTTAGCCTTGTTGGATTTCCAGGAACTGTTTCCTTTAACCTGCCCTTTCCCTGCTCTTAAGTAGTTTACTTGCATGAACACATGGATGCGTTGTAGTCAATTACATTTTTGAGAGAGATCTTCAGCACATCTCTGTTGTTCTTTCCCTATGAAACTTTCTTCTTTCTAATAAGCTGCCCTGAGAACTCTATTCAACTTGGCCTTGTTGGAATCCAAGTTTTGTCCCCTCAATTCCTGGCTATCACTGAATTTCCATTCCCTGGACTGTATGCTAGAATTGTCTTTGAACAGGAAGTAGAAGCAATATGAAGGCTCATCTTTTTCATTTCCCATTTTTCAGAAATCACTGTTCTTCCTTGCCTAGTTATGTAAGTCCTGAGGACTGTGGTTTTACACATTTTGCTTTCATATTTAGTTGTTTCAAGTGGGAGGGTAAATCTGTTGTTACTCCATCTTGCCTGAAAGCAGAAATCTCACATGATATTCTGGTGCCCATCTTCTCAGCCTTTTCTACGTATTTATATTTAACACGTTTTTCTTTTTCAGATTGTTCTTTGCACATAAAATATAATGAGAACATGTAAGTCTCTTTAAAAAGTTCTCCCTCTATTCCTATTCTATCTTTTGGAGATAAATATCTTTATGCATAACCCTTTTTGCACATCTCCAATTATTCCCTTAGGTTAAGTTATGAAAATTGAGTTAATAATTTTAATGCAACTGGTACATGGTCAAATTAGCTCTACTATCAAATAGATCTCTCTTTTCTATGTCAGTTGTGAAAATTAATGTTTATATTTTTTTCTGAGAAAAGTTAACTTCTGTCTTAATTTGTGATTCTTAGATATTATTGATATGGAATTTAACAAAAGTATGCTCATGTATGGTTCTTTTTGAACTATGTGTTTCTTCACTTTCTCTATTGTTATATCATCCTTTTCTTGATAACTTGTCAGATCTTTTAAAATTTTAAACAAAATATCCCATATGATGTTTGTTAAAATGATGTACCCAATTCAATTTTTACTTTTACATTTTAAGCAAATGTTTCCATGTTTCATATTTGTATATATTTATAGAAATAAATATTTATGTTATATTTATATATTTTTACATTGTTAGCTCTATCAACTTTCTCTTTATGTTAAGGTCTTTGCCTAGAATGCTATTCCACATTTTTCAACAGATAAATAGATACATATAGGATACTTTGGTTTTAACTGTACTTTTATACTTGCTGCTTTAATCTATTAGATTTTTTTTGATATATAATATAGGATGAGGACCTGATTTTATTTTTCCCATGTAGTTAATTAAGAGTTTCCCTATATTTTAACATAATCATATTATATCTACAGTATGTGTGTCTAATTTGAGTAATTACTCATTCTCATTAATAATTTTTTCCTATTTGCATATGATATAGATATCAAAGAATAAATTTGAAATAGGCAAAATAATAATAACCACTAGTATATGTAGAGAAAACCATACAGACATTTCAATAATGCATGTAGATTCATCGTGTGATCTGTCTCTCTTTCTCTCTCTAACACATCATATAAGATATAAACTATTTTTCATGTATTTTTATATGGCTTTTTATACTAAAAATAGTATGCTACTATTTTCTTTAAAATCTCTAGGATTAGTGATTTTGTTATGCCAGAGATTATGTTGTTGGACCAACATAATCTCTGAAACTATAATCAGGTGCCTGCAGGCACTAAAAGATATGTTTTATTTTAGCAGGGTGAGAGTCTAAGATTCAATTGGATAAAGACAAACCTTAAGATAGCAGGGCTAAGATGCTTGCTTACAAGATGTCTCAGACACTGTCATTATTTATTATTTCAAAAAAAAATCCTCAGATTCAACGACGCAGGTAAGCAAAATAATTCATTTGTACGTTTCATATTCATTATTAATAAAATGAAATCTTTGGCTCAAAGAACCAGGTTGTTCTTTATTTAAATTGTTTCTACCTCATACAAAAGATACTTGATTTAGGGTTAAGAACAGTACTGGCTTCTATTCCCATGTATGTTATTTTCTGGATTAAAAAAATATTCTGAGATGAGAGTCATAGAATTCACCAGACTGTTAAAGGGATTCATGGCATAAAATATGGTAATCATCCTTGGTTGATGTAAGTTATTTTCAAATATTTCTACGACATATTTTATTGATTAAATACATATAAAATATATTTTAATATGTGATTTAAATATATTTTTCTAATAAGTGATAATTTTTTCAACACCCGTTGCTTTAGTTTTTTATTACTACTGTAATAAGTCACCACAAAGTTAATGGCTTTAGCATAACGAAAATTTAATATTTTAGAGTTATGAAGTCAGAAATTAAGATTCAGTCTCAGTGGGCTAATGCCAAGGTGTCAGCAGGACTGGTCCCCTTTGGAAGCTCTGGGGAAGAATCCATTTGCTGCCTTTTCCAGTTTCTAAGAGGTTGTCACATTACTTAGCTGGTGGCTCCTTCTCCATCTTGAAAGCCAGAGCTT
Source organism: Mirza zaza (assembly GCA_008750895.1). Taxonomy (NCBI): domain Eukaryota; kingdom Metazoa; phylum Chordata; class Mammalia; order Primates; family Cheirogaleidae; genus Mirza; species Mirza zaza. The sequence continues at coordinate 41,610 of VSMD01086480.1, forward strand.
AGAATCTTTCCATCCCTCTCACTGCTTCTGCCATCACATCACCTTTTCTTTCTTACCTGCTCTCCTGCTTCTCTCTTATAAAGGACCCGTGAATATCTCAGGCCCACATTGGCAATCCATTGGATAATCTCCCCATTTTAACACCCTTAATTTAGTCACATAGGCAAAGTCCCTTTTGTCATGTAGAATAACATATACACAGGTTCTGGGGATTAGGACATGGACATCTTTGGGGGCCATTATTCTATTTACCACACTAATTGTATAAATTTTATCATTGGAATTAAAAACAAATAAATACCAAAACCTGCCCCTAAGCATTTCTCACTGACTTTCATGTTCTCTTCTGGCAAGCTTCCCAGATTCAGAGAGCATGGATATAACTCTGTTGTTTGCATCTTTTGCATCCATTCTCCTTTACTCTTAGAATTTTTCTAACAGAATTCCAATATTTTTCATGTTTTTGATGCCTAGCTACATATTCAGAAGCGTCAATCCATTTCTGGAATAAAATGGAATGAATTAATTATGTTAACAGTATTACAAAATCTAGGTTGACTCCTACTTTTTCCCATTAACATTTTACATCATTGAAATGGGGCTTAATTTGTACAACTTCTTCCCTAGAGCTGATTTTAAAGCCTGGTATCACTTTGAGGAGACTTGTTAAAAATGCACAGATTCTAATTCAGTGGCTCTGCAGTGAGGTCAGGTATTTGCATTTTTAACAAGTGACCTCTGATGACTTTGATGCAAGTACTTGAGGCAAATTATCTATGGTATATGTCTGCAATCTGTGTAACTCACAGGGGGTGGTCATGACACCTTAAAAGTTAGGCTGCTCCATCTTTAATTGGCAAGATTGATTTCAGAAGATGAGAGTGAGTTGGAAAATAATATTTAACTATGCTTCTACATAGCATTAAAATACATATTTATAAAATTTATATAAATTATATCACAATTCTATCAGATGATGAAAAACATGGAAAAGTCTTGATAGAAGTCCGAAGAAAAGATATAGAACAATACAGATTAGAGGAGGGACTTTTTAAGCATTTGAAGCTAAATTTTTCTTATTACTATTCTTGGAATAATTTCTCAGAAAGAAAAGGAGTCCAGGACCCTAGAACTTGGCCATTCTCAGGCATACATTGTGCTTCTCCTACAGATAGTTCTCTTATCAGAATAAACAAACAAATAAAAACAATCCTCCATGCTTCTTTCTTCATTCCTTCTCTCCTCTCTCCCTCCTTCCTTACCTTTTCCCCATCTCTCCCTCTACCTGCCTCCTTCTCCTTTCCTTCCTTTCTCTCTCTGCGTTTCTTGATCCCTTCCACTTGCTGGCTAATAACACCTAAATGATGGGAATAATATCACAACACTGGCATTCAATTGACTACTATGTATCAGTGGTTGATTCACTCACAGCTCACAGCTCACAGCTTAAAGAATGGCTTTTACAAAAAAAAAAAAAATTCATAATTTGTGTCAAATTCTCTGGGGTTTCTTTATAGATATATATCTGATTTTTGTTTGTTTACTGCCCAGTTGAAGACTGAAATTAAGTTGTTCCTTAATTTTTCTGACTCTGAAAACATTTCAAATATGATAAAATATAGTAAAATCATTGTGATGAATTGCATAATTATACTGTTTCAATACATATACTTTTGATAGCTATTTTTATTATTATGGGCACAGAATATTATTTTTCAAGTGAGGTATTTTTTCATCCTTTTCCTTTCTACTGAAATTTTAACATTCTATTTTTAAATACTACAAAGACATATATATTCATTTATTTTCTTCACAAAATATTTCTTTATTACCTACTGTAATCCAGGAACTCTATCATATCTTGTACTTAAGCTTAATGTCTTGCTGAGGAGATGAACAAGTAAATATGGGATTACAACACAATACTATTGCTTATGTTTTGGTATAAATAGGCACAGGGGTGTTTTGACTACTCAGTCGGGGTACTTAGTTCTTTCTCGTGCATTGTTGAAAGCTTGTTTGAAGAGATGATATCTCAGTTGATATCCAAATACAGCTATTAGCCAGTTGAATTGGACTCGGTGGATATGGAGAAGTTACACCAATGTGATACAGAAGTCTGAAAAAAGACACAGAAGGGAGATAAGGCAGCATTCCACCGGTGTAGCAAAGATTGCTAGTGACTTAGTGAGAAGATGAGGAAGGTAAAGAATTAGATTGCTGAGTTAAGTAGGGGTCAAGATCATAAACTTTGTGAACCATTCAAGGGGATTTGTACTTTATTCCGACAGCAGTGAATTTTAAGAGTTGATCATTTGTAGAGGACAATATCAGTGGAAGTAAACTAGGTATTCAATTGTAATAACCAAGGGAAGAAAGGGAGGTGGATGAAATTCAGCAGAGTAGCAGAAGAAATGGGAAAACACAGACATATTAGAGATATGCTAAGTACTTTGCATGTATTATCTTATTTGAAAGTTACAACAAATATAAGAGTTATATGTTATTAATATCATTCATATTATAAATATGATGAAAATGACATCAGAAGGTTAAGATTAATAACTAGTAAGTTTCTTAGAAATGAATAGAATATGGGCATTCGCACTGCAGAGATGGATCTCCCAGAAATCATATTGTCTTTCAAGCTTTTTCACATGCCTATAATTTTCTCCCTGACTGTACTCACTGAAAATTGACTATTTTTAAAAATTCAGATTAAATGCCTCCACATTCCATGTCTATTTTGTTTGCTACTCTATCTTTTGGCTCTTAACACAGTGTCAGGCTCATCAAAGGGACTTGATAGGCATTGATTGAACAAATAACTGGTGTTCAGTTCAGTAAACCCTTCCCTGATGCCTATGCAGAGCTGCTGTCTTTGCCTTTGTGTTCCCAGATAACTTCATTATTATCCTATAATGAACCTGGCACATTTCATTATAATCTATCCTTTTCCATCACATTTTGATTTTGGTAAAAACAAGGATCATATATCACTCATCTTTGAATTAATATATTCAAGAATATAGTGAATACTTAATGATATTAATTAAATGCATTCAGTTATTAAATATAAAGTTATTGTTGATGTCTCCCTCTCTCCTACTTGACTGAATTCTTCAGACTCATGTTTTATCATTGTATATCTAGCACCTGACCTGTTAGTGCCTGAAATGTAGCTGAAACTGTATATCTATTTACCGAAGGAATAAATGCATTATTATTTATGTGTATTTTATTCATAGTCACACACCTCAAGGAGGTGATAATTTAGTTGTGAGACCATGCATATACAATAGAAACTTAAATTGCATTTCATGTATTATGCAAGCAAGTAACAAAAAGTAGTAAGAAAAATAAGCTGTTTATTGTAGAAAATAAGAGCTGAAAAAAAAGCAAACAACTGTGGATCATAATAGTCAAAGAAATTTCACATAGAAACTAATATTTGTGCTCAACAATCAAAGAGAGATGAAATTTCCTCACAGAAAGAAGATCGAGATAAACATAGCATTTTAGGACAGAATTTAATTTATTTTTTGTTCTGAGTTTCCTGAGAAGGTTTTATTCATAAATATGCATTAGTTTTTATCAAATATTTTTACTATACTTGAAATGATCATGATTATTTTTCTTTATTCTGTTAACCTAAATTGATATAGTTTAGTGTGTTAACCTAACCTTACATTCATGAAATAAAATTTAGTTTACTTAGTCATCATGGATTTTCCTTTTAATATTACATTTAGGATCTTTTGTGTCTAATGAGAAAGATTGTCCTGCAATTTTCTTTTCCTGTAATGTTTTTGATAGGTTTTGGTTATCATGTCTATGCTGGTCTCATGAAATTAATAGGTAAGACTTCCATTTTTTGTATTATTCTCTGGAAGAGTTTATGTAAAATCAGTGTTATTTCTTCCTTAAATGCTAAGATAAATTCCTCAGGAAAGTCCTTCTAAAATATTTTATATGATGGTTTTAATTAAAGATCCAAATTTTGAACAGATGTAAGACTATTTTGAATTTTTGTTTCTCATTGCTTTAATTTTGGTAAATTTTGTGTGTCAAGTTTTTTTCCTATTTTGTATAAATTAGTAAATGTTTTGACATAAAATTGTTCATTGTATTTGTACTATACTTTTAATATTTTAGGGATCTTTAATTTTTTTCCTTTATATTTATATTACTGTAATTTGTTTTCTTCTTTTTCCTCAAATAATCTTGCTATGGTTCTATCAATTTTATTGTTAAAGAACTTCAGTTTTGACTTTTAATATTTTTATATTGAATACTTGTTTTCTATTTCATTGATTTTCTATCTTACTCTTATTGAGTATTTTATAGAGCAAACAATATCATATTTCAGGTATATAGGCAAAGCTTAAAAGGGCCAATGAACCACTATGGTGTAGATAGCCCAATAATTATTATATTACATGTAATTAAGTAACCAAATTGGAAAGTTAGGCTGTTTGGTTCAGAGTTTTGTTACAGTAGAGTTGTGAGGATAACAAGGTCTCTGCTTTGATTATGTGATCCTGCATAACAGATGAGATTAGAATAGAATAGAGGATCAGGCAAGAGGGAAAGGTACCAGGACCAATCATAATAAGCTGTGTTGCTTAGTTTTCCTCTCTGACTCTCATATTAAATTAAACTTCTTGTGTGCACAGCCTAAATCACATTTGTCATTTCATTATTTAAACATTTTACAGAGCTTCTCCCATAGAAGATGCTCAATACATGTTTAAAGAATAATGTAGTAAAATCATTTAGTTCAACTCCTTTTACTAAATCCTAAAGCAGTTAAGTGACTTCCCTAATGTCATAGAGCTGGTCATTAAAAGACCCAGGACTAGGAGCATACTGACCTGAGAACCAGATTGTGTAGACATTGAATACTGACTCAGGAGATTTGGGCTGGGAGTTTGACAATGGCTGTGGCAATGTGAAGCCACATTTTGGAAAATCAAGTTGACACATATACATACTTTATCAATATCCTTTTGTTCTTTAACAAAGAATTGAAAAAAATTATAATTAAGCCTTATAAATACTATTCAATCATATTTGGATATCGTGTGTGTGTGTGTGTGTGTGTGTGTATGTTTTTATGTATGTGTATGGTGGGGGAGAGAAAGAGAGAGAGAGAATGTGTGGTTATTTTTATTTATTGAAACTTAATGTTACCAAATCTTGGGTTTAACAGTGTTTATCTACAAAGGCCTTAATTGCTTTAAAAGCAGGCACTGAAAGTAGTCACTGATTAGCTGAGCACTGGCCTTCTTTTTGAATATACAACTGGATTTTTAATAGTTCTTTTAACAATGAGGTGAAGTGACCTGTGTTGAAGAAATATGGCACCAGGAGCTCAGGAAAGGAAAAGGGTAGCAAAGCATATTGTTCTTATAAATTAAACCAAAGCGCCACCGTGCCCTGGCCACTGACCCACGAGCACGGAGGTCTCTGGTGGACCAAGGGTGCAGGTGCACTGTCAATCACACGGCCTGCACGCGGCCTGCCTTCCCTTTGTCTGGCTTTACATTCAAACTTTATCTTTTAATTAGATCTCAGCCATTAGAAGTCTTTTCAGGTTGTGCTAAGGTTTAAGTTCTTTAGGCATTTCCCTTTTTCGATTACTTTGGCCTCTATCAGCATATTAAATTTTAGGTGTTACATAGGATAACTCACAGTTAACAGTGAATTGTGATGACCATGCTGCCACCTCCGTAAGTGAATTCTGCAGGCTTAAGGAAGGAGGGTATCAAAAACTCTGAGAAACTCCTCTGCAATCCACTTAATTTGGATTGGCATGAGAAAGGAAAGGCAGAGGAATTAGAAAACGCGTCAGGTAAAGGAATAATAGAAATGAGGGAATGCTATGTTTTCAGTCCCTCAGCAAAGAATACAAGATTGACAAAAACATTGTAATATTTACATTAACGTGCACAGCAATTTGATGTTTTTGCTTGTATAATGTGGAAAGCCTAAACAAGGCACAAGAATCAGGGTGATTTTATTTAAGAACTGTGTTTCCTGTTTTTATTATTATTGTATCCTTAAGATCTATTAAGTCCTTTATTAACCATTTTGAGGTGATGGGAATCTCATAAAACTGGATAAGCAATTTCAAGCTCCACCTTCTGAATACCTGGGACCTAAAATAAACCAGACTCACATGTAAAATCATAAGGATAAAAATAAATATAGGAGATAGTTATTATAGTAGCGCTACAACAAATAAATATGCATTAACTTTATGCATATGTAATTATTGCTGTAGAAAATCAGTCATTTGTTAAAATTGGGGAGGTGGGGAAAGACCAGTCTGTCATTGATATTTTGTAACATTTTTGAAAAAAATAAAGTGGGGAAGGAGGGAAAGAGGGAGAGAAGAAGCATTTGCCATATTAATGAAAAATGAGCATTTATTTTTATGTGGACCCCTTCATCTTTCAGATAATTCATTTTCATGTATGATTTAAAATTAAATTCCAATATAGTGTAAATTAACATTTTAAAGAAAATTCTTTCCTAGACCTGTTTGACAGAGATATGATTAGTTATCTAACCTTCCTTTTGTATGTAGGGTAAATTTAGGTAAGAACCACTAGTGTCAAACACTTTGTTTATTAACCAGCTCAGCAGTTCTTTGGAGGAGGAACTAAAATTTAAAGTTTTTCAACCCAAACAAACAGTATAATTCTTGAATATAGTAGCAACCCAATGGAATGACTTAATAAAAGAAAATAAAAATATAAGAACTAGACAAAAATACTTAGTAGGTTTGAATGATTGTATGTGAATATTCCTGGGAGTATGATAAAAGGGGTTTCAAGCTTATGGTAATGTGAAAAAACATCAATCATTTGAATTTCATTCAAGACTAGCTGCCATATTTAGGGGCTTTTGTTGTTCTTAAAGATTTTCAAAATTTCACAAGGAAAAACTGGGTTTAAATGTCTGGCTAGAATTGAATTAGAAAGGGAAGTATTATAGTCTTGAATAAGAGGTTTTCTAAAAAGAAAAATTCCTATTCAATAGAATTTCTCCATATTGGGAAAGGGAATCGGCATGTGAGTTAACATTTAAATTAGTCAGAGGATCCCACCCAGAAGGAAGAAAGTTCCACATGGCTGAATGCCTGGGTAGGAAAGAGAACAAATAAACAAACACAATATACACTCGTGGGGATGGGGAAACCAGCAGTGGCCACTTGTGTTTGGCCCTTCTGTGGTGTATGGAGCCACATGGCCAAAAGGAGGGAACAATTTTCTGAATCTAAACAAAAAGATGAGGGCACAACTTAATAACAGCAACAAAAACAAAGATTCAAACACTTACAAGACTTAGGTAGAGACTTTTATAAGTTCCTAACATTTAGGCTGAAAATAAGAAGGGAGAGAGAGAAAGACAGATGGGGGAGAGAAGATGGAGGAGGAGGAGAATGGGTCAGAGAGAAGGGGAGGAGGGGAGAAAGCCCAGGTCCTTGAACTGTTAGAGACATGTTGACATACTAGTTAGGGCTCTCTGCTTTCAGAGAGAATCCTAGAAACTCTATACACTGCATGAAATCAGGCTGTGTATTCTAGGTAAGTCTATTAACCCAGAAAAAGAAAGATAAGTCATTTTGTAAATAACAAAATACCTGTGTGTTAAACTAAGACATTCTTTTATCTTGTTGCAAAATATATGTTTGTTGCTACATGTATCTCATGGAATATATTCATTAAAATGCATTTTTGTAAAAGCTTTAGTTTTCATTGAAACAGATTGACATGAGCTGTATCTTAAATCTTTAACGCTCACCTGGAGAAATACTGACCATGGACTCACCTAACCCAATGAAGTTTTCCTGCTTAGTGAAAGTTATTTGGATTCTGTGACACAGATTTAGAGCCCTAGTCTGAAACTTTGGGGAGTACCACAATCCCCCCCTAAAGCTTGATCAAATTACTGTTGCCCAGAACTCATTCAACAGATGGTCTTTCTCCAAGGTGGGGCTGGGCAGCAGTAGTTTGAACAAGCACCCCAGCTAATTCCAAACCACATCAAAATTTGAGCACCACTCCATTAAAGGAAAAATAAATAAATGAATAAATAAATAACAAGCAGCACATAGACCAGCCCCATAGTTATATAGCTAGAGACTCTGACTCGGCAGGTATGGACCTTGGACTGGAAATTGGCAATGTTTGGCGGTTGTGACCCTCCAGCCAGGTATTACTGCTCTTAGTCTGGAGACAACATGTTGAAAAACAATGACCTAGAAATGAGATATATTATAATTGATGTTGGTCACAGATACCCGCTCAATATTAAACTGATTCATCTGAAGTTTTGTCAAGATTGTTTTGTTTTCATTGTATTAGTAATTTGAACTGACCTAGCATCTACACTGAGGGGTATCTACAACTGAGGGGAGTTGTTCTTTATTTTATGTGGATGCAACCAATTCCAGACTCTACCTCTTGGTGGTTTTGTTGTTGTTGTTTGTTTGTATAAATTTCTTTTCTTTCAACATTTGTGACTTTGGGAATGAGGGAAAAGAGATTAGAATTGCAATATAAGTTAATAACCAGGAGGATCAGGACAAGGAAGAAGAGAAAAATATCCTTGATCCATTCTAGAATTTCTTAATGTTTTTAAGCATTTCTCATTAAAATTAGCTATATTAGACCTATCTATTTAACCAGGGAATAACTCCCTGCTTTAGTGCATATGCTTTATGCATTTCCCCAGCTGAGAAGCTTCACTTTCCCTACTGTTCTGAGCAGTTCAGGAAGTAGTTTGCCAATGGAAAGCCACTGTCTTTTTTTGCTAATGCATATCAGGCACAGTCTCGATTCCAGATATATATTTTTTCCTACACGATTTCTTATTTCAGAAAAGTGCTATAGAAAAAAGGTTGTTTCTATGCTGATTGATGAGCAATGAACAGTTTAGAAAAAGTGTGGCTTGCTGACCTTTAAATCACCAAAATTCTGTAGGCTATATATTACAAATAAATAAATATTGAAAAATCTCTAATTTGATTTTTGAGTCAAAATAGTTGAATCCCCCCACACACAGACACGCACACGTGGTGTGAATTTTCATCTCTGTGTCTCTCCAGTAATGAGAAAGCGCTACCGAGATTAGTACTGAGTTTTGAATGTTTCGATGGTAGTGGTAAGGTAAGTAGGTGTTTCGGGGTTCAAATTATTGCGAGAGTAGAATCATTTTTAATTCGAGGGGCTTTATTATGTTATACACACTCACAATGAATTTGATTTTTATTGAAATTTTAAATAACACCTTTGTCTTACTTGAGAATAAAAATCCTCCAAGTTGGTACTCCATAAACCTTTTACTGTAAAAGATTTTTATCAATCTTTTATACCTAACACCATACATGAGAATGTTCTATCAGTGAATATCTTTCTCTGTCATCTACCCCTGGTGTGTAGGGCTTTTAGGTTTATTGGGCATCCTGTGCTTCGTTTGGCATCTTTGCAAAATGGTCCATGATTTATTACACATCTTGGGGTTGAGTTTGCTGAGCACAGTCGTCAGCTCCAGAAGTCTCTGGGAACTATTCTGAGCCTTAGCATTTTCTAGATGGTCAGATTTGGAGTTTAATATTAGCTTTCAGACTCTTTATGATTTTATACATTTCTCAATAAATTAAACTCTACTAGACCCATTTATTCAAACTGCCTCCATGACTTGGGGGTGAACAGAGAAAACTAATAAGTTGCTACTATCCAGGCCATAACCAAAACTCTACTATGAATTCTAAGATCCCAGGCACCTAAATTTTCTTAATAGTTGCCAAGATAAATTTTATCAATAATGCAACACAGCATATTTAAAGTAGTGTGCCACAAAACGTGGACTACTGATGGAAATAGGATTCCTAGTCAAATGGGTTTGAGAAATGTCATGTAACATTTTGGTGTAGCACAAATGATAGTATGTGTCACCACCACTTAGAGATGTGTTTGTATTTTAGCATATTGAAGAACATAACAGGAGCACTTGGAAATTTAAACCTATTAAATTTTATTTAACTTTTGCATTTTTAACTTATTAAATTACATGATTCCTCTTTTCATATAAACTCTGCTTATATCTTGAACTCTTGTCACTAGGACAGAATCTGGGAAATACTGGCATAAAGCCATTTTAAAATTTTATATATCTGATGCACAATTTTTGATATAATTTCCTTATATAATTTCTTATAAGTACATAAATAATCCATATCTATTTATCTGTATGTCTCCATATCTATAGCTTTATAGCTACACATGTTTATATATATACATATCTAAAATCCTCTACTGGTTGTATATCCCTGGTTGAGGCCTTTTTAAGGACTTCAAAAAATATAGACTTGGATGGGAAGGCAGAACCTTTAATCTTAATTTATTGTTGAGCTGACCCCTTGTGCCTGCTTTTGGCATAGAACTCTTAATGGAAGATACTGGACAAAGCTCTGGGCCTCAATCTCCTCCTGAAGCTGCTATTTAAAAGTTGTGGAAGAGAACTGTTCTCATTTCAGAAAGAGACTCATTTATTTTTTCAGATTGACAAGTCCCCAGTTTATGAAACTCAATCTGTTGACGTTGGAAGTCCTCACTCTGCTCTCCCATCCTGTGTACAGTTCATGTCTTCTCAGGGCTTTGTAAAAGTGGCAAGAAACAACCCTCAAAAATCAATAATCCGAGTTTTCTTAGTATTTTTCCTAATGTTGACATGCAATCTTCTAAGGAACATCAACGGATACTTTTACTGCTATTTTGTTCATGTGTAATAAGCTTCCGGGTTACAATAGCTCAGATCATGAAGTATCCTACCCTACTAATTCCACTAAATAAATGCGTTGAGTTTAGGTTCTGCTACTTGTAGCACCCTGCTTTCAGGTACCAAAATCTTTGAGTTAGGATTAGGTTTGCCTGTGAGTACTAGTAACAACAATGACGCACAACAAATTAAGAGTGGCTTAAACAAGACCTAAATTTTGCTCTTGTGTTCAAGATATTCAGTGATAATCTAGGTCATTTGACTACCCATGGTACAGCTCTGAGCCAAACAAGGGAATGATTAGACCAAATTGGAACGTAATGTTCTGGTGCTTGTTTGAGTGGAAAGTTTCAGTTCAGGATATCTGCAGGCCACTGAGAATTCCTTCTATGGCTAAACAGCCTTTTCTGAATGGACAAGTTAACTAAGTTGAATCAGCACTCAGACTTCCCTAGGGTTGGTAAGTAGATGTAAGCATAGCTTCAGTTTGAAGATGGATATTAGGTAAGTGATACTAAAGGACAGACTAGAAAACTGGGAACCAAACCCAACAGTGGGATGGGGAAATGATTAGGTTTATGCTGCTTCCTGAGTTATTACAGTCAAGCATACTTTCTTTTCCTTTTTTTCTTTTTTGAAAAGTCATGAATTATCAGAATATAACATAAATCCAGAAAATTAACTTTCTCATAATATAGTGAATTTTAAATCCAGGAATTTCATCTAGCACAAAATGCTAAGATAATACTAGATAAAATATAAAAATGCAAGACAGCTTAGGAAATCTGCAAATTTCTCAAATAAAACAAGAAAGCGCTAATCTGCAGAAATAAACGCAGGCTAAGACTGATGAATGGTATGGAGCTAATGATAGTAGCTGGTGACCAGAATTAATTCCTATATTAATGAGCCTCATTTAGGGCACACAGCATCAACCTAGATTGGCAAGTGTAATTGACATTCTGGATAAAGCTTAAATGGTTATGCACTAAGTGAAAGTTTACATAAGGTAACATTCTCTACAACACAAAATGATAAGGATACTTACTTGTCTCAGTTTGGGATCGAAGTACAAAAAAATCCAGAAGTTTTTATGAATTCCAGACCATGGCCTAGAGAATATTTCTCATGAATTACCACCTATGGGTTAAAAAAACTATCAGGGGATTATTTCTTTTAAAATAATCCCAATTGGGCAGTGCCTTTACCTATTGGGAGAGGATAAAATATATCTCCTTGAGAGGCTTGCACATTTGACCTCAGCTTTAAAGAATTCTAACTAATCAGAAATTGTTGTACTTCACTTAGTAGAATGGGCTCCAAATCTATCCAGAATAATATAAGAGGTGCTGGATCATGACTACTTTTTGTCGGCTGAGTAGAATTCTATGGTGTATATATATACCACAGTTAATCCATTCATGTATTGATGGGCATTTGGGTTGTTTCCACATCTTTGCAATTGTGAATTGTGCTGCTATCACAAGAATGGAAAAACAAGCACCACATGCATTCACCACCAAATTGGTATTAACTGATCAACACATATGTGAACATATAATAGTAACATTCATTGGGTGTCAGGCAGGTGGGAGGGGGAAGGGGGTTGTGTGTATTCACACCTAATGGGTGCAGTGTGTACCATCTGGGGGATGGACTCACTTGAAGCTCTGACTCAAGTAGGACAAAAGCAATATATGTAACCTAAACATTTGTACTCCCATAATATGTTGAAATAAAAAAAAAAGAAATTGTTTTAACACATATGAGAAAAAAGTCACCATTAGAATACTCAGAAGAAACAGCCAAAGCTAAATTGAATTCTAGTGGAATTAGACATTCAAAGAATGGATCTTGAAATTACTGGGCACAAATTGTAAAACAATTGATTTAATAATGCTTAAATAAATTGGAACTATTCCAAAATTTAAGGAAAAATAAAATGCAAAAACAACCAGTTACATTTAATACTAAGAACTACATAAAATTCTAAAAACGAAACATAATAATTTGAAAGCACAAAATGAAGTCTTGACACAAAGAGCAAACCAGTGACTTGAGAGGATGCCCTAAATAAATCTATTATAGTACAGAAATTCAGAAAGAAAATATGAAGAACTTAAACATGTAGTGAAAATAACATATGTTTCATTGGAGTTGACAGACCATAGAAGAGCAATTTTTGGAGAGAATATTGATTGGAAGTTTTCAAAATAGATAAGAGGCATCAATCTTCAGATTCATGAATTTCAAAAAATCTTAAGTAAGATGAATAAGAAGCAAACTGCACCAAGACACACTGTAGTAAGACCAAGGCAAAACCTAGACACCTAGAAGAAAATTAAAGCCAAAAAAAAAAAAAAAGAGAGAGACAGAGATTTCTTAATAGTAGTGCAAGAGTTAAGTGAAAAAGACAAATCATCTACAAAGGATTGGCAATCAGGCAAGTAACTGATTTTTGAACAGTTGTGGAAGCAAAAATATAATGGAAACATTTCTTCAAAGTGATCATATAAAATAACTGTCAATCTAGAACTATATATTCAGCAAACTTTGTCTTTTAAAGAAGAAAAAAATTCAAAGTATTTTCAGATAATATAACAGAAACTATTTATCATTATTAGATCTTACCAAAAATTTCTAAATATTGCATTACAGAAGGAAGGAAAGTGATCCCTTATGAAAAAGCTAAGATAAAAAAATAAATGGTGAATGAAATGAATTATAAACAAATGTGACAAAATACTAGCTCTATATACAATAATAGAAAATCTAAATTATGTCATAAAATAAAATGGAATAAGACTCAGAGTTAAATTATTTTAATACCTTTGTACAGTTAAGAGTAGCCGAAGAGATAAATTAGATTTTTCTATGTAGACTTAAATATCTTTGATAAAATATTAAGAAAAATATATAAAGGAAATGTAGCATATATCTTCAAAATATAGCAAATATCTTCTAAAAGTTGAATTTAGGGGGATACTAACTTCATCAATACAAAATAAATAAGAAATGAGAAAAAATATCATGAACACTTATGCAGGACAATTACCATGAAATAATATAGCAAATATATATATTATATAATATAATAAATATATAATAATAAATCTATATTCATTACTATATAGAATATATAGATAATTAACACACATACGCACACAACCACAATCGTAATCACAAAACATATGTATGGACAAAATTGTTCTGTTAAAAGCAAAGTTTGTTACACTGGATTAAAGACAATGAATATTTACTTTGAATGTTAATAACAGACACATGAAATTTAACAACGGAAATGTGAAAGAGCTCCTAGTTAATTTTACAAACTTTTTGTGGCTGTATTATTCATATAAAATTGACTTTAAGGCAAAAATTGTAAGATACAAAAATGGCAAATATCCTATGAATAGAGTTTCAATACATAAGAAATAACAGTTCCAAATATGATTTATATTAATAACATAGCTTCAAAATATATAATGAAAAAAACACAATTAGTTGCACTCTAATGTTAGCACATATTTTTTGCATATTGATCATGAAAATTGATCAAACTTTAGTAAAGATCAAAGAATCATTTTCATACAAGTCACTTGCTCAATTAACTAGAAATTGGTTCCAGAAGATCAAGTTTAAAATTCAATATGTTTGGACATTAGAAATAATACAAAACTGTTAAAACAAGCATATAAACAGACTTGAACCTTAGGTGTGAAACTATTAGAGTTCTAGAGGAAAATGTTGGAAATACTCTTGTAGACATTGGCCTAGGCAAAGAATTTATGAAGAAGACCCCAAAGGCAATCACAGCAGCAACAAAAATAAACAAATGGGACCTGATCAAATTAAAAGCTTCTGCACAGCCAAAGAAACTGTCAGGAGAGCAAACAGACAACCCACAGAATGGGAGAAAATTTTCCCAAGCTACACATCTGATAAGGGGCTGATAACTAGAATCTATTTAGAACTCAGGAAAATAAGCCAGAAAAAATCAAACAACCCTATCAAAAAATGGGCAAAGGGTATGAACAGAAACTTTTCAAAAGAAGACAGAATAATGGCCAACAAGCATATGAAAAAATGCTCAACATCTCTAATCATCAGGGAAATGCAAATCAAAACTGCAATGAGATATCACTTATCTCCAGTAAGAATGGCCTTTATCAAAAAGTCCCCAAACAATAAATGTTGGTGTGGACGCGGAGAGATAGGAACACTCCTACACTGCTGGTGGGACTGCAAACTAGTTCAACCTCTGTGGAAAGCAATATAGAGATACCTCAAAGCGATATAAGTGGATCTACCATTTGATCCAGCAATCCCACTACTGGGCATCTACCTAAAAGATCGAAAGTCACTTTATGAAAAAGACACCTGAACTTGAATGTTTATAGCAGCACAATTGCAAAGTTGTGGAAACAACCCAAGTGCCCATCTTCATGAGTGGATTAATAAAATGTGGTATATGTATACCATGGAATACTACTCAGCTTTAAGAAACAATGGTGACATAGCACCTCTTGTATATTCCTGGATAGAGCTGGAACCCATTCTACTAAGTGAAGTATCTCAAGAATGGAAAAACAAGCACCACATGTACTCAC
>VSMD01086499.1:0-25178 GCA_008750895.1 Mirza zaza
TGGCTCCATCCAGCTGCCCGCCTGTGGCTTGTCCTCCTCAGGAGTCACGTTCTGACTCAGGCTTCCCTGGTCCACGTGAGCGGATGGAGGAAGTTTGGTTTGGCCTTCCCCTGTCTCTGCCTGGAGGGCTCAGTTGGCTCAGAAAAGGGCGCTGGGATCAGAGGAGGGAATGCTGCTCCGTCGGCCCCGGGTGGGGAGGGTCAGAACTACCGCGCTCAAACCACGTGCAGGTGTCCCCCCCCACTTGTGACTCCACTCTAGGATGCGATGGAGCTGCTCTTGTGGGTTTGGTCCCTTTGCACTAACTACCCTGTCCCCCTTTTCGAGTGTCTGATTCTTGAGGGACACATAGCCCACTGACTAGGAGCCGAGCAGCCTGGTTTGTACCCCAGCCCTGCTGCTCACGAGCCCCAGGACCGCAGGGGGCGACTCAGCCTTTCTGCACCTTAGTTTCCTCAAGTCTGAGTTGGGAATGATACTACCTACTTCACAGGGTTGTTGTAAGAGTTAAAGGGATTAAAGATATGAAGTACTTAGATACATATCAGCTATCCATTGCTGCATAACAACAAATCACTCCCAAACATAGAGCCTTAAAATAACATTTATTTTGCTCGTGAGCTTGCCATTTGGGCCGGGCTGAGGGGGGGTGGCTTTCCCCCTGCTGTATGCAGTGTCAGCGTGGACGCTTGACTGCGGCTGGAGGATGCGTTTGGCGAGGGCTCGCGTATGTGGCCGAGCAGTCAGCACTGCCATATCAGCTGGGCGCTGGGCTGGGCTGTGGCCCGGGAGCCTTGATTCTTCTCCACGGGCCTCTCCGCCGGCTACTTGGGCTTCCTTACAAAAATGCTAGGTTCCCAGAGTGAGTGGCCCCAAGAGCATGAGGTGGAAGCATTTTTTTAAAAATATAAAATGGTACAGTCATTCTGGAAAACAGTTTGGCAATTTCTTAGAAAGTTAAACATAGGATCTTAGCTGTTTCACCTTTAGGTATTTGTCGAAAAGAAACAAAAGCGCATGTCCACGCAAAGCCTTGAACATCAGTGTTCATAGCAGCTTCATTTGAAATAGCCAAAAGCTAGGAACAACCTGACTGTTGATCAACAGGTGAATGTCCTGCATCCACCCAGTGGGATCTTTATCAGCTCGGCAATAAAACAGAATGAACTGTTGATACGTAGCACAATGTGGATGAGTTTTTAAATAATCATGCTGAGTGAAAGAAGCCAGAGGAAAGAACACATACTGTGTGATGCCATTTATGTAGAGTCCTAAGAGATGCAGATTCGTCTAACGGGGACAGAAAGCAAATCAGTGGGTGCCGGGAGGGCACGAGAGGGTGGTGGACACGTTCCCTAGGTTGTCGTGATGATGTCGCAGGTATGCTCATATGTCAGAATCAAATTGCATACCTCAGCTATGTGCAGTTTTTTAACGTGTCATTTATACCCCCATGAAACTGTTCTTCAAAATGGGTGGGGAAGCACTTTGCATATGGCCAGACTTGGTTGCCCTTGCTGGCAGTTCAAGATCAGAAGGGCCTTTTGTGACCCAACAGCCCTGCAAGCCCAGCCGGTTTCCTGCCCTGTCCCGTGCGGTTGGGAGTCTGACACGTTTACTCCCTGGCAGCGGCGCAAATCTTGGTACCCAGGCGTTGATTCCATTCTTTATCTTCCTACAGGCAGATCACTTACAGTGTGAATTATGGGGAGCCAGACTTTCATCCTAGATTCACTTCTTCCCAATAACTTCACAAGTTGAGAGTCATTTCTGGGCGTCACCATTTACCATGTGTAGCAGTAGAGACACTTGATTATTGTGACAAACCCAACTAAACAGACTCAAACAGAATCTTTATCAGCTCAGATTTTGGAAGCGAAGGAGTGGATTTCGGTGCCGTGGGTGTTATCTCTTGCTTATTGTTTTGTTCTGTGTTGACTTCCTTCCCAAGCAGGCTTTCCCACGTGATGGCAGAGGCAGCCGCCAGTGACAACAGGGAAAGAGCCCCTCCTTCCTAATGGGTCCAGGAATAGTTCCAAGTTCAGCCCTCACTGGCCATGCTTGGGCCAGCACCCCTAGCCTGATCCAAATCCTTGTGCCCAGGGGAGACCAGGGTCTCGTATGGCCAGGCCCGGGTCACCTGCCTGAGGAGCCAGGCTGGAGTTGGTCAGGGCCACACTATGTGGATGGAGAGCAAGGAGGGTGGCTCTGCAAAGGCAGACCAGGGCGGTGCTGCTGGAACAGGAGGCCGTGGATGTCGGCCGGGAAAAGCAACAGCTGGCCTTGCACCGCAGGACAAATCTCGTTATTTTTAATTTTTAACCATGTAGAGTATTAACATGCTTCCAAAAGTCAAAGTGTACAAAAAAACGCACTCCCTTTGAGTGACACTTCTACCCTGTCACTCACCCCCCTTATAGGTAACCAGTTTCATGGAGTTCTCATCTTCCCTTCCTGTGTTTCATTTTATAAAGATAAGTGGATATATGTGTGTTTTCTTGTTCCTTCTGTTTTTTACACAAAAGATAGCAGCTTGTATATGCCCTTCTGTACTTGCTTTTTTTCACTTAACAAGAGAAAGAAATTTTTAACCAGTCATACTCATTCTCGTTGTCGCTAGAACACAGGATCGAGTGTTGGCTGGAAGATTATGGGATGTACGTATGAGTGTACGAAGTGACTGCCAGCCTTTCCCCCTGCTGAATGGTGTCTTTATTCTCTCTAGCCTGGGTGGTAAGTGACCCTCTCTCTTCCTCAAATGCAGATGGGGGCAGCTATGCCATCCACAACTCCCAGACTCCCAGTCTGAGCTCCGCGGGCGAGAGTTCCCCCTCCACGCCCACCAGCCCCAACTGGGAGATGAATTATCAAGAGGCAGCGATCTACCTCCAGGTGAGTGTCTCCCACTGTGCACCTGTCAGCTGGGCAGGGCAGCCAGGGCTCTCTTAGCTGCCCAGAAATTCAGTTCTGCCCTGGGTGCTCGCTGCTGCTCATGTGTGAGCTGGTTGTTCGTAAGACGCTCTTGGGAGCTAACTTGATCGTGCTCATAGAGCACCGGCTTGTCCTCTGACCCCCAGTTTGGGGCTGTGCCTGCCCCAGAGGTTCCCTGAGTCTGTCTCCTCGGCCTTCCCTCCCCCCCTCCCCCCAACCCAGTCTTCTCAGGCCACTCTGAGGGGTCAGGTTCTCAGGAGGAAATTCTTTGTATGCTCAACGCTGTTCACTGTTCGTAGCGGGTTTGCCAGCATGGCGCGGGGCACTTAGAGCTCTTCCTTTCTTTCCTGTTTAACTTGCTGCTGCCTTCATGTTTGCTATTTCATGCTGCGTTTTCCCTTTTTTTGAAAAAAAAATTTTTTTTAATAAAAGTAATGCATGCTTAGTACAACAAATTGAGGTATAAAGAGGAAATGAAAAACATTCACCAAAGGCAGTCACTGTCAATGTCATTTCCTTCCAGGTTAACAAAAGAATACGTGTTTTAAGAATAATATATATATATATATTCTAAAATAATTTGAAAGCTGTGTGGTATCTGCAGTTGTATAGTCTGCGTTTTATAGCATGTATTAGTATAAGGTTTTTTTTCCTCATGTTCTTATAACCCTTTTGTAAACATAATTTAAATGGTTTTAAATTACATCAGGTAAATTATCCTAATTTACTTAACTATCCCTGATAATCTTGGATATATTTCCTTATTGTGAATGATAACATAAGGGCAATCTATGCATTTGTCTCTCTCTCTCTCTCTGTCTCATATCTAGGATAATTTTACTAGGAAAGACTCTAAGTAATGGAATTACCAGGTGGTAATTCCATTACTTAGAGCACTTTTTAAGGCACTTGCTATTTAGATATTTGGATATAAGGCTATTCCAGGTGGAGCCCTCTCCAGGGGAGATATTGCCCTTTTACTACCAACCCCACTGGCCGTGGCATTTTTGCCTTAATCCTGCCATTCTTGTTTCTGTAAGATTTCAGTTTCTGTATGCATTGAGTTAGGGTTTGGATGAGGTTTTTCTTAAATTCATTTCAATGATAATTTTCCCTTATCTTTTTTATCTGAAGCAGCTCTCCGCTGCAAGTATTTGTTGTCTCGTTAAAAAAAATAATTAATAAAATTCAGACATTTATATGATAGTTCAGTGTCTGTCTCTCGTGTGTTCATGCAGGATCACATAGACCTGTGCTCCTAAAGCAAGGACATTTCGTTTCAGGCGAAGGTGACAGAAACATTTTAGGACAGTTTTAGCCAGCTCAGGCATTCCTGTTAATGATCTAGCAGGGTCACCTTATTCATGTCACCTTCTCCGAGGTTGAATAGGAGCGTGGGATGGGTCAGAACACAGAGGCAGAATGGTTGGGGACCTCAGGAACCTGATAATTCCTTCTTTCCCTGAGCAGGTAAGGACATTGGTGACAAAAATATGGGACACCTGCTAATCTTTGTTGTTTTTTTGGTTTTTTTTTTTTGAGACAGAGTCTCACTTTGTTGCCCAGGCTAGAGTGAGTGCCGTGGCATCAGCCTAGCTCACAGCAACCTCACACTCCTGGGCTCAAGCAATCCTCCTGCCTCAGCCTCCCGAGTAGCTGGGACTACAGGCATGCGCCACCATGCCCGGCTAATTTTTTATATATATATTAGTTGGTCAATTAATTTCTTTCTATTTATAGTAGAGACGGGGTCTCGCTCTTGCTCAGGCTGGTTTCGAACTCCTGACCTCGAGCAATCCGCCCGCTTCGGCCTCCCAGAGTGCTAGGATTACAGGCGTGAGCCTCCGCGCCCGGCCTAATCTTTGTATTAATAACAATCCTCTGAGGCCCTTGTGATTATCTCTCGCTTTAGAGATGCGGCAACTGAGACTCAGGTGGGCCACGTGATGTCCAAGGCCACCCAGCTAGTAAGTTGCAGGGCTTAGTTTTTTTTTTTCTCATTCAAGGTTTTTATTTTTATTCAACTATAAGGAAACAGCAGAATTAACACAACATTCAGCAACTCCAAACCAGCTTTTCTTACCCAATGAAGAGTGATGGATTTATCAGACACAGATTTAGGGCCTGCTGATAACCCGTCAGCTGGCACTGCTGCCTGCCTGGGTGGCCACACCTCAGCAGGGCTTGGCTTTAAACTGTCCACCTAGCTTCCTAACTATGTTTGTTCTTCTGTGCATTGTTGCATTATTTCTGTACCTGACCACGTGTATCCATATCGACGTGAAAATGGGTCATGTATTTGTGGAAAAGTAGTTACAGAATAGCAGGTGTACTGTGATCATTTTCATATAAAATTTATGTACACTTAGCAGCATATACGTGGGTATATGTACAGACATCCATGCACATGTGGAAAGTTATTCTGCATATCAAAGGCAATTGTCTCTGGCTGATGGAGTTTTAACTACCTTCCAATTCTGTGTATTATTTGAATTATTTTACTGAAAAAGTATCATTTTAAAAAAATAAAAAAAAAAAAAAAAGCAAAACCCAGATCCCTGTGAGCAGTGGTTCATGGCTGTTTCTGGAAGATGGGTTTAGCTGGTGTCAAGATGTTCTTTCTTTCTGTGCTTGCAGCTGCGCGAGTGCCCTCGGTGAACGGGTTGCTGGCGTGCTCGGGTATTTGGCCCTGGCTGTTTTGAGGGTGACTGGTGCCTGCGGTTTTCTCTCCTGCCACATTTTACCTGCTAACTCGCTCGCCCTCCGCAGCCACGTGCTCAGCGGTCCTCTCGCCTTTGCGCCAGCACTCATTTCTGTGTGGGCCTCCACCCTAGGGAGCAGAGAGCGAAGGCTCGAAATCGCGACAGCTGGCCTTCCTTGTTTTTCCTGATCCAGTTTATAAATAGCAGCCAGGAAAAAAGGCCCATGTCTTCCTTTGGGGTTTGGATCAGAATCCAGTGACGTTAGTAACATGTCCCTCCCTCCGCCCCCTGTCTCCTCTGGGGCAATTCCAAGACCCAGAGTTAAAGTCTGAGCCTCACATGTCAGTGATTTCTTCTAGCCACGCCTCCAGTCCTGGCTGTTTGTTGGAAGAAATTGCTCAAGAATTGCGTTTTTAGTAATTTAAACCAGGAGCTTCCCAGGCCACTGTGTGTGTCCTCCCCCCACCCCCCACCATGAGCATGGAGGTGGCAGTGCGACCGCAGCCGTGCCCAGCCTGCCCTCCATCTGCCTGCCGGGATGTTTGTTCCTTTTGTCGGGCCTGCCCCTGGGGTCTGCGGCCAGGTCTGCAGTTTGTCTTTATTTTTTGCTATGAGGGCAGCAACGTATCCAGCGTCAAGGAAGTAACTTGCTCAGTTACTCTGCAAACCTCAGGCAAGCCCTTTCCCAGGAGAGCGGTTTGTGAGGATGGCAAGGGTGGTCTCGGCCAGAATAATCGACGTCTCGACTGCATTCCTGGACCGCTGGGATGCTTTCGGAAGGGCTCTGGGTGAGGGAGTTCAGGCTTACGTGCTGGCTCCTCCACTCTCCTCCTCTAGGAAGTGGAGCCCCTGGGAACAGTCTCCACTCTAGGTTTGTGCAGGAGTGAGTGAGGCAAGGCCTCCACCTCGGCCGGCCCCGGGTGGGGCTGGATCGTACTGCGTGGTGGGGGCATCCTGTGCATTGTAGGATGTCGCGCAGCATCTCTGGAATCTACCACTAGACGGCAGTAGCGTCTCCCACCCCCATTGTGACAACCAGAAATGTCTCCAGGCATTGCCAAAGGTTGGGGACATGGTGGGGTGGTGGTTTTGCAAAATCACCCCCAGTTGAGAAGCACTGAAGCAAGGTGATGCATGCAGAACATGAGCCAAGTAATGCTCATGAAGTCACTAAGCATGCGCTTCTGGTGACCATGGACAGAGCTGCTCAGGTGGGAGGCCCTTGCTTCCCCTGTGCCCACCAGCTCCAGGGAGGCAATGGAGACCTCCCGCTAGAAAGCTGACTCTAACGAGCAGGGTCAGCAATGGCCTTAGCGTGTCATGTGCTTGTGTTTTCTTTTCTGAGATGGAGTCTCGCTCTGTCCCCTGGGCTAGAGTGCTGTGGCGTCATCGTAGCTCATAGCACCCTCAAACACCTGGGCTCCAGTGCTCCTCCCGCCTCAGCTTCCGGAGTAGCTGGGACTACAGGCACGTGCCATGACGCCCAGCTAATTTTTCTATTTTTAGTAGAGATGGGATCATGCCCTTGCTCAGGCTGGTCTCGAACTCCTCAGCTCAAGCGATCCTCCTGCCTCCCGTAGTGCTAGGATGACAGGTGTGAGCCACTGTGCCGGCCTGCTTGTGTTTTCAGATGGACCTCCAGGGCTTTGTCATTTATTGTTTACATCAGCAGCAGAAGGCCAAGATGGTCATTAGAGCAGAGATGCTGCAATCTGACCGTCCTACTCTATCACTCCAGGCCGCTACTGAAACTCTGCCTGCTGAGGTTTTCTGATCTTTGTCAAATGCAGATAATCAAAGTCCCGCCTTAAAGGGAAGTTGTCAGGAGTAAATGACAGGAGTGATAAGTGACAGGAGTGACAGGACCAAGAAGGGCTCCAGTGAAGGGCCAGCGCGGCGCCTGGTCTTGGTGAGCGCTTGCGTAGGGTCAGCTGCTGTCTCGTTACCGTGGGGTGAAGGGCTCAAGGCAGGGCCCGCCCTTCTGCAGAGGTTAGGGAATTAGAGAGAAATGGCAAAGTAGGTGAAGAAGTGGGAAGTGGGCATGGGACATCACTGCATACCTGTTGGAACAGCTGTGCCCAGAGAGAGGAAGGATAAGTGTGGCTGAGGACGTGGAGGAGCGGGAGCCCTCACGCATTGTGGGCAGGAATGTCAGTTGTGCAGCCATTATGGAAAACAGTACAGAGGTTCCTCAGATCATTAAAAACGGAGCCACCACACGAGCCGGCAACCCCACTGCTGGGTCTGTCTCCAAAGGAAATGAAGCCAGCGTGGCAAAGAGTTATCCGCACTGCCAGGTTCATTGCAGCGTCAGCTGCAACACCTGCCCATCGGTGGGTAAATGGATAAGAAACTGTGGTGTATTAATTTAATGAAATACTACTATTCAGCCTTTCGAAAGGAAGAAATCCGTGTCATTTGTGACAACAGGATGAACCTGGAGGGCATCATGCTAAGTGAAATAAGCCCGACACAGAAGGACAAATACTGCCTGGTCTCACTCATGTGGAGTCTAAGAAAGTTGAACTCCTAGCAGCGGCAAGGAGAAGGGTGGTTATCGGGCAGAGTGGGGAGTGGGGCATGGGGTTAAGGGTACAGAGATCCCGTTGGACAGCAGGAATGCGATTTTGAGATCCATTGCACTGCATGGTGACCGTAGTTAATAATGGAAGGTATATTTCAAAGTTGCTGAAAGAATAGATTTTTTTTTTTTTTTTTTGAGACAGAGTTTCACTCTGTTGCCCAGGCTAGAGTGAGTGCCGTGGCATCAGCCTGGCTCACAGCAACCTCAAACTCCTGGGCTCAAGCAATCCTGCTGCCTCAGCCTCCCAAGTAGCTGAGACTACAGGCATGTGCCACCATGCCCAGCTCATTTTTTCTATATATTAGTTGGCCAATTAATTTCTTTCTATTTATAGTAGAGACGGGGTCTCGCTCTTGCTCAGGCTGGTTTTGAACACCTGACCTTGAGCGATCCGCCCGCCTTGGCCTCCCAGAGTGCTAGGATTACAGGCATGGGCCACCATGCCGGCCGATGAAAGAATAGATTTTAAATGTTCCCACTGCAAAGGAAAAAGTGGCATGTGAGGTGATGGATATGTTCATTAGCTTGATTTTAATAATTACATAATGTATAAATATATCAAAATGTTACATTATATCCCATAAATACATACAATTATTACCTGTCAATTAAAAATAATGTAAGATGTAGGGAATCCTGAGTTAGGTAACTGTATGGTAGTGACACCCCTCTGGGCAGCTCTCGATGGGTTTAAAGGGTCTGACTAGGCAGGGCTTCTGGCTTGTTTTTTCCCCATAATGTTCATATAACCTATAATCATGGCTGGATCTGTGATGAGCTTACCGTGTGTCAGACCCTGTCCCAGGTGCCTTACACACGTGCTCACGTTTCCTCCTCTCGGTCGCCTTGTGCCGAAGCACCGGTGTCGGCCTCTGCAGAACCATGTCACCCAGGCCGGGCTGGGACTCCTGGTCTCCAGCGAGCCTCACACCTCGGCCTCCCGGGTAGCTGGGACCGCAGGCTGGCATCATGCCCGGCTCTCTCGGAAGCTTTTTATCCCTGGTTCCTCCAGGTAGTTTTTAAGAGGCAGCAGGTCTCTTGAGCCCCCTTAGCGGGCCGGGGTGACACGCGGCCAGTGTGCAGTTTCCTGGGGAATGTAACTTGGACTTTCCCTCACCTCCCGTCTCTGGCCCGGACCTCCCCTTGTCTGCCCGGGGCCTTCCTGTCCTCCTGCCCCCGGCTCCTCCGCGGTGCCGTCGGTCTCCCGGCTCATGTGCCCGTGGCGCTCTTGTCTTTTCAGGAAGGCGAGAATAATGACAAGTTCTTCACCCACCCCAAGGATGCCAAAGCGCTGGCGGCCTACCTCTTTGCACACAACCACCTCTTCTACCTGATGGAGCTGGCCACGGCCCTGCTGCTGCTGCTGCTGTCCCTGTGCGAGGCCCCCGCCGTGCCCGCGCTGCGCCTCGGCATCTACGTGAGTGCCCGTGGGCAGGCTGCGCAGAACCTCGGGAGGGAATGTTCTGGAAGGGCGGACACCACAAATGGACTTGAGACGGAGAGGTGTGAGCTGGTCCCAGAGGCCTCTGGACAGAAATGGGCCGACCGTCTTGCCTGGGTGTCCCCGCTGGAGTGACCGTCCTCCACCCAGTCTCTCTGGGATTCTGCCACCAGGGAACTCAGGGAAGGGCAGGTCCCGTGGGCCGCACTCAGGGTTGGTGGATCGAGGCTGCAGGTGGGCAGGTCACCTGATGGCCAGTCACACCGCGCTACCGCCAACCCCCAAGGAGAAGGCAGTCGGGTGTGGTCGCCCATGGGGGGCGGGGGATGTGTCGTGGGCAGCCCCAGCCGCAGCTGTCCTCACACCAGGCCGAGCCAGCGTCCAGCGTGTGGAGGCGTCCTCGTCCCCTCCTTAGGGAGCATGTGGCAGGCACGGAAGCAGGGAAGGAAGCCCTGCCTGAGGCTGCTGCAGCCATTCCCAGCTGGTCTGCGCGCCTTTCTCTCCACGCCCCCCCCCCGTGCCACCCCCTCCCGGAACCCTCTCCCCAGCCCTTCACCCTGCCAGCCCCTGCGGCTCCACCTGCCCAGTAGGCCATTGCCCGCATCCTGGCAGCACGTGACCTCCCGGCTGGGCGGGGGGTCCAGGAGGGCCGGGGCCACGTGGACTGGGGGCTCATCCAGGGTCTTTATCTGGCTTCTTGGTGGTCACTGCCTATTTGTCAAGGGCCAGGTGAGACAGCCGAGAGGACTGGTCCCTGGAGAGGCTGCAAGTAGCCCGAGTAGAGGGAGGCTCATTTGAGGATCTTCCACCTGTTCTTCCTGTCCTTTTGTCCAAAATGAGGACAAGAATTTTGGGGGCTGCTATCTGCTTGAAAGGCCTTGTCTCTTGGACTGTTGGGTTTTTAGTTAATTCTGGGATTCCCGCTCCCCTTTTTTCCCTTTGACAGTGTTTCACTCTGTCACCTGTGCTCGAGTGCCACGGCATCGTCATAACTCACTGCGACCTCAAACTCCTGGGCTCAAGCGATCCTCCTGCCTCAGCCTCCCAGAGTGCTGGGACTACAGGCTACCACACCCAGCCAGTTTTGTTTAATAGCCCCTAGTTCATGCTTCCTTAATGTCTTTTACAGGTCTTTTGTAAATTGTGTGGAATGCTTCCTGGAACAAAGCTAGATATAAAATTTTATCTTTTTTTTTCTTTTAAACTTCAGGCTCCTCACAGATTTTTCTTTTTTCTTTTTTTTTTTGAGACAGAGTCTCACTCTGTTGCCTGGGCTAGAGCGCTGTGGCATCAGCCTGGGCTCAAGCAATCCTCCTGCCTCAGCCTCCCGAGTAGCTGGGACTACAGGCATGCACCACCATGCCTGGCTAATTTTTTCTCTATATTTTTAGTTGGCTGATTAATTTCTTTCTATTTTTAGTAGAGACAGGGTCTCACTCTTGCTCAGGCTGGTTTCGAACTCCTGACCTTGAGTGATCCACCTGCCTCGGCCTCCCAGAGTGCTAGGATTATAGGCGTGAGCCACCGCGCCCGGCCTCCTCCCAGATTTTTCATTGCATAGGTCAGCATGTCTGTTTCATGAATATCAAGTTTTTGTTTAGTTGTTCTGGGAAAGGCCCCATTACCAAGGCTTTGGGTACCCAGGGCTGGGCTTTGGAGCTCTGGTGTGTGGTGTCGAGAGGGGGTCCTGGCGGGGCTGGGCACAGAAGGAGGTGGCTGCAGGCTGGGCTGGCGACGACGCCTCCCCACACCCTCCGGTTGCAGGTCCACGCCACCCTGGAGCTGTTCGCCCTGATGGTGGTGGTGTTTGAGCTCTGCATGAAGTTGCGCTGGCTGGGCCTCCACACCTTCGTCCGGCACAAGCGGACCATGGTTAAGGTGATGTGTCCTTCCGTCTGTCCATGTCCCTGCAGCATCTCCTCCACGCCACCTTCAAACCAGCATCACAACTCAGAATCCCCTGTGGGCCCAGTGTGCTCGGAGTGTCCCCGCCATGCCTCCGGCCGTGCCGGATGCCCCCGGTGTCCTGGCGACACCAGCCGTGGCGAATGTGATTCAGTGTTCAGTACGCGCCGGGCCCTGGCACGGTCACCTTGGAGGCAGGGGTGTCGCTGTCACTGTCCTGCGTTCGTCCAGACAGAGGAGACTGGGATCCAGATCCCAGAGAGTAGGGTCGCCCCCAGCTCTGCCTGCCCCCTAGGCCGGCGCTGGCCTGTCACTGGTGGTGTGCCCCTGCTCTCTGTGCCATGGAGCGTGGCGTGGGTAGGAGCGTGTCTGGGTGGCACTTTGTAGTGTGAAGGACACGCGGTGGTCTAGGAGAGTGTGCCCCAGGAAGCAGGATGAGGATGAGCTGCAGACCTCAGGGTGGGGAGGCCAGGCAGAGGGGATGACAGGCAGGGGGACAGGCAGAGGGGACGACAGGCAGAGGGGATGACAGGCAGGGGGACAGGCAGAGGGGACAGAGTGGCGGCTTTGCTGAGGGAGCTCTGTGCTGCCGCCCCGCAGACCTCCGTGCTGGTGGTGCAGTTTGTTGAGGCCATCGTGGTGTTGGTACGGCAGACGTCCCACGTGCGGGTGACCCGGGCCCTGCGCTGCATCTTCCTGGTGGACTGTCGGTACTGCGGTGGCGTCCGGCGGTAAGGCTTTGTGGGGAGCTGGCCTTACGGTCACCATCGGGGCCTGACCTCTGGGTGGGGAGCAGGACCCTGGGTGTCAGTGAGCGGTGGGGTCAGCTCTGCACAGTGGCGGAAGACACTGGAAGACACGCACACTCCTGCTCCCTCTGCCGCGTGACCCACTCGGTGGTGAAGGCGGTTTCTAGGGTTTCTGGCTCCGGGTCAGGACTCTTGCCATCTTACCTGTGGCCTTCCGGAGCTGGCTGCTCTCTAAGCTTGTTACCTGCCCAAACGCAGCGGATGACTCCACAGCTGCCTGAAAGCAGGCGACTCCGCAAAGCCCGCGTGACTCACAGCTCTCGTGACACCTCTCGTGACACCTCCACTGAGGCTGTCAGAATGAACTCGAACCAGACCGAGCCTAGACTTAAATTTCCTTTTGGAAACTGCATCTGGAAAGTTTCTTGGGGTACTGTTGATGAGAATGGGCTACCGGGTGATTCTCTGTGCCCGTCCTCAAAGCTGGGAACAGGTGCCACACAACCAGGTGCCCCTGGAATGTCCTCGTGCAGCCCACATCTCACTCATGGAAGCTGACCTCTGTACTCAAGGTTATGCTCTTGGCCTTCTGCCTCTCCTTCCCTCTCTGGCAGGGCACTCGCCTTCAGGGGCTGTCACCAGGTGGAGGTGGCCGTGTGTGCTGTGGCTGCCGCAGTTCTTCCCTGTCACCCCCAAGTGGGGGTCTCAAGCCACTTTAGGAAAAAACTAATCACACTGTCACGCCAGGGTGCAGCGGGGTTTAGTATTCCGAGTCAGCGCAGCAGGCCCCCCTGTTGATGAACGTGTCCCCCACAGGGGAGTCCCAGACAGCCCACCCCAGGCTGGGCGCCCCCCCCCCACTTCGCCTGTCTGTCTTTCCCCCCAGCAACCTGCGGCAGATCTTCCAGTCTCTGCCGCCCTTCATGGACATCCTCCTGCTGCTGCTCTTCTTCATGGTCATCTTCGCCATCCTCGGTGAGTTCCCTGCTGCCCCGCCCCAGCTGGTCTCTAAAAGCAGGTTCACAGTCGAAGAATAACTATTCTGACAGTCTTAGTCCTTTTGGGCAGCCGTCATAAAATACTGTGGAGCAGGTGGCTTATGCCCTCGGGCTGGGCAGTCCAAGGCCAGGGCAGTTGGCGTCTGGCGAGGGCCTGTTTCCTGCTGCATCCTCACGGCGGAGGAGGGGCGAGGCACTGCAGGGCCCTTCTGTAAGAACGCTAATCTCGCTTGCGAGGGCTCCACCCTCACGACCTAGTCACTCTCCAGAGGCCCCGCTTTCCAGTACCGTCATCGTGGCGGTTAGGGCTTTAACATACGGATTTGGGGGAGACACAGACATCCAGACCATAGCAGACAGCTTTAGAAATTCAGAAAGGTTTTAAGAGTAATGCAGACATCCACGGACTCACCGTCCAGCGTGGGAAATGGAGTCTTAGAAACGAAGGGAAGGCAGCTTTGTAGCCTTTCACGATCTCAGTTCCCTGTCCCCCCAGCGGCGCCCCGTCCTAAGGTGATTGTTCCCAGGCGTGTCTTTGTATTTTTACTTCGTGTTTACGTTTCCTTAACCAGCAAATCAGGAGTGTTGCTTTGTATGTTTAAAATATTCCTGTAAATGTTTACATAACGCCTGTGTTCCCTTCTGCAGGTTGCTCTTTCACTCAGCGTTTATATTTCTGAGGTTTATTCATGTTGATACATGTAGACCAGCTGATTCATTTTCACTGGAGTGTAGCGAATTCGCCAAAACTCATTTATCTGTTCTTCTGCCGGACATTTTTCTTACTCCAAATCCCACTGCAGGGAAGATTCCTGAGAGTTTCCTGGTACATGTGCCTGGGAGTCTCTAAGACACCTGCCTGGGCCGTGAGGGTCTGCACACTTCAGTGTCACCAGATATAAGGCACGTGTCCTCATGCTGAGGCCCTGGCTCTTGAGACAAGGCTGAGCCTGTGACAGCCACATCCAGATGCAGGGCCTCGGCCGTGGAGGTCCCTGCACACGGCTAGGAAGGCTGAGGTCTTATGTTTAGGACTCCTCGGATGGCAAAGACTGTGGGACTAGCCAGCCCTGACTCTAAGGCCAGCGCCAGCGTGGACCCTGCCCTCGCCCTCGTGACTGCCCTGTCCTTAGCGCCGGCTCCCCCGTCCTCCTACCCGCCCCCCCACATTCCTGGTAGAACTTCATTTGTGCTTCTCCAGGGAGGCTGATTTCCCCTGAGGGTACAGTTTCTCCCTTTTCCCACTCAGGATTTCAAGGCCTCCGGGGAATAGCCCATTTGGGAGGGAGGAAAGGAATAACGTTCCAACCTGGGACCTTGGCTGCCGGGAAGGACGGGACCCCTTTGGGATTTTATTTAGCTGCCCCTGTTCTTAGAACCGAAGACTGCAAACCAGCAGTCTGGACTCCAGATCCAGCCTACAGATGGGTTTCGTTTGGTCTGAAAACTTAAGCCAGCATTTTAAAATTAGATTTTACACAAAAATACAGATTTCCAGGTTGTATAGAGGCTAGACCCAACGGTGCTCGGGTGTGTTCCCATACGGCAGCGAGCGTCTGAGCTTGCCAGGGCTGCAGTCCCCACCGTTCCCTGTTGCCCTTCCTGGGCTCACTGACACCCAGGTTTGGGACCTCTGCTCTAATCCTTCATTTGGTCTGTTTTTCTACCACCTTCTAGGTTTCTACTTGTTCTCCCCCAATCCTTCAGACCCCGTAAGTAGTTGGCATGTCTGTCCCTTCTTTTATGTGGGGCCTTTTCCCCAGACAGGGTGGCTGCAGTGACCCTATTAGCCACACAAGGGAGGGGTGCTCAGCCTGGCTTGTGCAGGGGACCCTGCAGGGTCCCTGTCACTCACACTTGGCCGTGTCCTTCCTTGAGAGCTGAGGGATCCCCTTCCCTGCCCCGAGCAGGACGTTGCCAGGATCAGGTTCGGAACGTTGGAACGTTTTGGCAGAGACGCAGTGGGAGGGAGCCAGGCTAATTGCCCAAACACGGGACTTCCTGGGGGAAAGTCCCCCGGAGTCAGTAGTCCGCCTCTGCCAGAGCATTGCGTCCAGGAGGGGCAGGCCTCCGCACTGCACGTTTGCTCACTCCTCTGTGTCCCTTGATTCCTCGGGAGGACCAAGGAGCGGGGCGGGGAAGGGCAGGGTGCTCAAGGTGGCCCGCTGTGGCCTGCCCCTGGCGGCTCCGTGCTCTCAGCCTGGCCCCAGCGTGTTCTCCTGACTCTGTTTCCCTTACAGTACTTCAGCACCCTGGAGAACAGCATCGTCAGCCTGTTTGTCCTCCTGACCACGGCCAAGTAAGCGCGGTCTCTGCCTTGGCCCGGCCCCTGCTGGGGCCTGGGTGGCCTCCTCCTCCCCGCACGGTGTAGCCCACAAATCGTGCGGACGGCTGCGGGCACCGCTGGGAGGTGGGATCGGCCTCCTGAGCTCGAGAGTAGGGGAAGGGGGTGTGGAGGCTGGGAAGGTGGTGGTGGGCCGGCCCGGGCCCCCTGGTGACCCCTGCCAATGCAGTTTCCCAGACGTGATGATGCCCTCCTACTCCCGGAACCCCTGGTCCTGCGTCTTCTTCATCGTGTACCTATCCATCGAGCTGTACTTCATCATGAACCTGGTGCGTGACCCTGCCGCGGGCTCGGAGGGGGCGGTGGGGACGCCTTCGGCCTCCCAAGGCAGACCGTCGGGGCGGGGAGTCCCGGACTTGCAGTCAGGTGTGGGGTCTGGGGACCCCGGCAGGACGTACGGAGTTGAGCTGGGCGCTGGGGGTAGCGTCCTCACCCGGTTAGTGCTGCTGCTGCTCCTGCTGCTGGGTTCTAAGCCAGGGCCACCCTGGGCCTTGACACTCTTACAGCAAACACACACAGTCGTCCCTCGGTGTCAGAGCCGTGGCCCGTCCCCAGCACAGGTGCCGGGATCCACAGGTGTGCAGGTCCCCGACACAAGATGGCATCGTATCCGCACATAACCAACACACGTCCTCCCGTATTCGCCAAGTCTCCTCTAGACTACTCACGCTGCCTCATACCGTGTGAGTGCCGTGTAAATAGCTGTCAGACTGTGTCACCTAGGGAATAATGACAAGACAGTACTCTGTACATGTTGGTGCAGGCGCCACCATCCATTCCCCCGCCCCCAAGTATTTTCTATCCACGGCTGGTTGAATTCCTGGCTGTGGGCCCCACAGATAAGGACTGAGTGTCCTGTCGCTGTAAAAGCTGGCATTTGTGAAGCCTGAGCTAGGCAGCACGCAGACAGCTTTTGCAATGACTTACCGTCCAAGCCTGGAGGTTCTGTTATGATTATAATGCTCAGTATACACATGAAACTGAGGATCAGAGTGGTAGAGTGACCCACCCACAGTTGCACAGCTTGGAGGGGCCGGGCTGGGCTCATTCCAGAGCCCTGTCCCCAACTCCTCCGTCCTTCCGTCCCCACGTGCCAGGAACGTCTTGTGTGCTGCTACCCCGTTTGTCAGCAACATCATAAAAGCCGACACAGAGCACGTTCGCAGAGGGAGAACAGAAAGCCCTGTGCACAGGGAACTCTGGAGGTGTTTGCAGAGGCTGGGATGGCCCCAGGACCGTCCCTGCCATCGGGAACACGTCAATGCCAGAGTTATCAGGGAGGGCTTTGGGATCAAGGCTTGTGTTCATTTTCTACTTCTGAAGAGCGTCCTCACACCAGCTACCACAGGCCCAGTGTGGAGATGGAAACCCTCTTCCCTGGGGTAGACTTGTGAAATCTCCTAAAAACGTGAAGTCTTAAAAAGGAAGATATTCTTTTTTTAATTCCTCAAGACCAAAAAGAAATATGTCAGCTACCTCTTTTTGTATTTGTTTTCATTTGTAACGTATTTAGAGCTGTGAAAATCTAGGGCAGGGGTCAGCACACTCCTGGCCAAACCTGGCCCCCAGCCTGTGTTTGTAAATTAAGTTTTATTGGGACGCAGCCATGGCCATTTGTTTACATATCGGCTGTGGCCGATTTCCTGATACAACCACAGAGTTGAGTAGTTGAAACAGCCCATCTGGCCTTCCAAGTCTAAAATACTTGCTATCTGGCCCATTATGGAAAAAGTTTGCTGACTCTTGATCTACAGGAAAAAAACGGTGGGCCAATTTGAAGGGTAGAAAGGACCAGAGAGTTTCCCTCGAGATATTTTTGACAAAGTATTTCTGAAGGATTCTTTCAAATGCCTCCCCCGCCCCCCATAATGCAGATGGGGCCATTAATAAGCTGACTTCGGTATTAGGCAACCTCAGGATGTCATTTCCTTGCGTGCCGTCCTCCTCGTCCCCCTTATTTCTGGGGCCACTTGGGAAGCTGTGACTCACAAGGGGAAGTAACGGGGCAGGAGGAGGAAGCGTGGGCACAGTGGTGTCTCCCTGCGGTGAGGTGGGAAGGGCAGTGGCATCAGCCCCCAGCTGCTGGACTGAGCAGGACTGGGCCCGGAACCCAGGCCCCTTCCTCTTGCTGCTTTCTCCTGCTCTGGCTTGTCCCCTGCCCAGCCTGGGACGAGCCGTAGGTGACACATGGGAGAGGAGAGTAGGCAGGTAGACTTGGAACCTAGAGAAAAATCGTATCACAATGTCTTCGTGTATCTGAAGAGAGAAACTTTCAAGTGGAAGCCAACAGCCTTCCTCTGTTGAGACATGGAGACAAACTTCCGACACCGCAAGGCGCAGGCGGGAGTCCTGCCCGGGCCCCCAGGCTGGCGGGGCAAAAGCCCTGCAGAGGCAGAGGGCGAAGTCCGGGCGTGCGAGGCCCTGCGTGCAGGGCAACCAGGCTCTGTGCTTTTCTCCCACAGCTTCTGGCCGTGGTGTTCGACACCTTCAACGACATCGAGAAGCGCAAGTTCAAGTCTCTGCTGCTGCATAAGCGGACGGCCATCCAGCACGCGTACCGCCTGCTCCTCAGCCAGCGGGTAGGCCGCGAGGGGCCGGGGCGGGTCCCTGTCCTCCCTTGCCCAGGGCAGCCCCTAAGCACGGCAGGGCCAGCAACTCAGAAAGTAGGAGTCCTGCCCCTGGGGGCATGAGCGGGCGCCCTGGGTCTGGAGTGGCCGCCCCAGGGGGAGGGGGCCAGTCTGGGTTCTGGATCTTCCTCTGTCCCACGTTGCCCTCTTCCCTCCCCCAGAGGCCGGCCGGCATCTCCTACAGGCAGTTCGAAGGCCTCATGCGCTTCTACAAGCCCCGCATGAGCGCGAGGGAGCGGCTTCTCGCTTTCAAGGCGCTGAATCAGAACAACACTCCCCTGCTCAGGTAGGGGCAGGTGCCAGGGCGGGCAGCGTGGCCAGGCGCGGCATTCACTCACTCACGGGAGGGAGCCGGGGCGTGGGAAGGCACCAGGTGGGCAGGCCCGGAGGCTCGGTACAGACTTTGGTTTGCTTCACGGAGGTATTACTCATGTAGACTTGCAGACTGTATTCGTTAGGATTCTTTTTGCAAGTGTCAATAGCCAACACAAATCTGGTTTGATCTGACTTGATAAGAAATGAGTGTGTTGGCCATGAAGTGGACTGGCCCAGCTGCTGACCCCCGAGCGCCCAGTGGGGTGGGCTGGTCCCCTGTGAGCCAGATGGACAGAGGGGTGAAGACACCCCATCATGCGCACACAGCTGGCTCAGCCTCTAAGGACGGACCCTGAGAACTGCACGGGCAGTGCTGGTCCTCTAGACTATTAGTGACCCAAGCCCGGTCGGTGGGAAGAGCGGCAGCCTGCTGGGGCGATGAGAACGAGCGAGCTCTGCTAGGGGTGGACTCAGTCCCAGGTGGTCCATTAAGGCTGCCGCTAGAAGAGGTGACAGTTGTGTCTTAAGAATTGTAGTGCTCCAGGGGCTGCCTCGCCAGGGGACAGGACCTGTAGTTAGTGTGGTCGGTGTAGACTAGGCGGGTCATGTATTCATAGTACCGCAAGGCGGAGGAAATCCAAACGCCTGGGGGTGACGGTCCCCTGGGCACTGATGCACCAGGACTCACAGGAGGTTCCCTCCCCCCACCTCACCTGTAAAGGTGACCAGGGACAGGTGAGTGGGAGAACCAAAGCTCAGTGGGAATGTGGTCTGATTTTTTTTTTTTTTTTCTTTCTTGCCTTTTCCTTTTCCTTACGCCAGCCTAAAGGACTTTTATGATATCTATGAAGTTGCGGCCTTGAAGTGGAAGGTGAGTGCTCTTGTGAGACTGGAGGTGGCCTGGGGTCCTTGGGGTCCAGCTCTCTCCCTGCTAGAGCAGCTCGGCTCTCAGCTGGGCACTGTGCCCTTCAGGCATAGCAGGTGGCCCCCGGCCCCCGGATCTGCCCTTACATTTGTGATACGGCGTCAACGGTTAGCAGCGCAGAATCTCAGATTGCCTGAGTCACTGTGTGTCTCCAGGCAAGTTACCAAACCTTGCCAAGGCTTGTCTCACCTGTGAAACAAGATAAGGGCAATCCCTGCCTGCAGGGTTCTTTTCAGGGTGATATAAAAGCGATGCATACGATGCATACGCGTGGCACGTTGTGATGCTCAGGGCACTGGCTGGCTGTGTTGTCATTTAGATCCCTGAATGCTAACAGTGTTCCCCAGTTCGGTGGGTCGAGCAGAACAGGAACGCCAGCCTCCTGGCCCTAGGGCTGGATTCTGGCCGCTGGCCCTGACCTTTCTCCCCTGTGGCCCCGTTGCCTTGCCAGGCAAAGAGAAACAGAGAGCACTGGTTCGATGAGCTTCCCAGGACGGCCTTCCTCATCTTCAAAGGTAAGTTGGCTTGGGGACGGCGTCTTGGCAGCTGGGGATTCCAGAGACTACAGACGGGCGTTTGAGGAGCGTATTCAGAGGGGGTGTGTGCGAATGTGTCTGAATGTCTGTGTGTGAAGAGAGAGTGTGACCGACCCAGCAGGGACGTAAGTGGTAGGAAGCAGAGTAGGAAAGAAATCGGTAACTTAACCAAACCAAGACAGCTCCGGGATTTTCCTTTCCTCATATAAAAACAAAGATAATCATTGAAAAAAATGTAGAAAGTCAGATAATCAGAAGAAAATGAAAATTTACCACCCAGAGATAACCACTGTTATTTCTCTGATGTGTTTCCCTATTGTTTTTTTTTTTTTTTCTGTGCATTTTTGAAACAACAGGATCACGTTACATATTCTGTTCTGTAACCTGCCCTTTCATCCAGCAACATGTTTTTCCCCTCCTCCTGTGGCAGGATATGTAGCTAGATTGCGTGGCCTCTTGCATGGTGCTTATGTAGTATAAGACTTGAAATTTTTTTTTTTTTGCCAGTCAAATTTAGCAGTGTAGGGTTGAATACCAACTTTAGTGACACTAATGTTAATAAGTTCTGGTAACCCACTACCATCGGACCAGCCAGACTTGAAATTTTCAATTGAGCACTCATATATTTACCGAACAATTGCTACTTAGTTTAATGCCAGTTTCGAAGCTCCATGTGGGAGTCTGGTCAGCTCACAGGGCATCTCTTATGCAAATAGCCAGAAGCCTGGAGCTGGGCCATTGGGAACAAGAGAGAAGATGGTGTGTTTTATTCTGTGATTTCTCCCACCGCTAGGCCTTTGGGCACAGCTGTTATTCCATAGTCTTTAGAGGGTTTTGCATTCTACTGGGATGATAGTTACTCAAGTGGACGAATACACAGTCCCAGGTTGAGGTCAGCAGCAGCTTAAGCGTCAGCGACGTAAATTCCCTGGTTGCCTTCATGCATGAAGAATGTGGTAGGGAATGTGTATGAAAATTTCCCTTGTAATGTGTCTTCTCTTCAAATAGGCATTAACATCCTTGTGAAGTCCAAGGCCTTCCAGTATTTCATGTGTAAGTGTGGAATCTCAGAGCGGTAGGCCCCCTTCCTCCTTTGCTATTCTAGAAGGTGGGGAGGCAGAGACTAGTCCTGGGTCATCTTTCTGACTTTTTTTTTTTTTTTGAGACAGAGTCTTGCTTTGTTGCCCAGGCTAGAGTGAGTGCCATGGCATCAGCCTAGCTCACAGCAACCTCAATCTCCTGGGCTCGAGCAATCCTGCTGCCTCAGCCTCCCGAGTAGCTGGGACTACAGGCATGCACCACCATGCCCGGCTAATTTTTTGTATATATATTAGTTGGCCAATTAATTTCTTTCTATTTGTAGTAGAGACAGGGTCTCGCTCTTGCTCAGGCTGGTTTCGAACTCCTGACCTCGAGCAATCCGCCTGCCTCGGCCTCCCAGAGTGCTAGGATTACAGGCGTGAGCCACCGCGCCCGGCCCTCTGACTTTTTATCATAGGGAATTCCAAGCCTGCATAAGGGATCATAATGCGTATCTGTGTGCCCATCATCCTGCTTCACCAGTTACCATCTCGTGGCTGGGCTATCATTAATGTGACCACCCCCCTCCACCTCTGCCCGTCATCCCCGCTGTGCACCTGGATCTTCTAGAAACAAATTCCAGAACCAGAGTCGATATGCATCTTAACTATAGGTTCCTCTTCCACCCCTTTTCTCCCCTTGCAGCATTTAGT
Source organism: Mirza zaza (assembly GCA_008750895.1). Taxonomy (NCBI): domain Eukaryota; kingdom Metazoa; phylum Chordata; class Mammalia; order Primates; family Cheirogaleidae; genus Mirza; species Mirza zaza. The sequence goes on from VSMD01086499.1 coordinate 21,791, forward strand.
TGGAGAAACAAGATCGTTTATCCCTTAATCATGGTTTTGCATGTTCCTCTGTTGGTTATTTCCTGTAATTTGGTAGTTAGATCCAGAGCTGTATTGTCCATTTGTGGTAGCCACTAGCCACATGTGGATGTTTACATTTAAGTTAATTAGAATTAAAAATTCAGTTGACCACTCACATTGCAAGTGCTCAATAGCCACAAACTACCAACCAATGACTACCAACTGGACAGTGCAGATAAGAAAATTTCCATTGTTACAGAACATTCTCTTGGACAGAACTAACCTAGAGGCCTGATCACATTCAGTCTTTCCAAGGAACTGTAGCTCCTTTTAGTGGAAATGGTGTTAGAGACCACAGTTGGAGGTGCTGGGGTGCTCGTTGCTTAGGGTTGCTTATCGTTTCTAGGCCTTTCCATGGACAGAGCTAGGATTTTGTTTTTTTAAAGGTAAACTATTTTGTGAGTTCATGCTTATACTTCACATTCGGGACCACAGGATTTTGTTGTTGTTGTTGTTGTTGTTTGAGACAGAGTGTCACTTTGTTGCCCAGGCTAGAGTGAGTGCGGTGGCGTCAGCCTAGCTCACAGCAACCTCAAACTAGCTGGGATTACAGGCATGTGCCACCATGCCTGGGCTAATTTTTTCTATATATTTTTAGTTGTCCTGCTATTTTATTTCTGTGTAGAGACGGGGACTCGCTCTTGCTCAGGCTGGTCTGGAACTCCTGAGCTCAAATGATCGTCCTGCCTCGCCCTCTCAGAGTGTTAGGATTACGGGAGTGAGCCACCGCGCCTGGCCCAGGACCACAGGATTTTTTACCTAACTTCATTAATCTTACAAATCTAGATGCCCAGTCTTAAAAATCCAGGTTCCCAACAACAGTAACACAACTACTTATTTGCCGTGTCCCAGAATAACAATCTCAACACAGTCCTAATACTATAACTGCTAGAAACATCACTCCAGGGGCTGTACATTCAGATTACTATTTTTTAGATCACCCGGAATAGTTTCTGTCTGTGTGGGTATGTCACCAGCCAGATACACATTTGGGCCTCTTTATTTCAGGTTATTGTTTATTTTTAGGGACTGCTTTCTACTTTTTTGTGGGGGGGACAGAGTTTTGCTCTGTTGCCCGGGCTAGAGTGCTGTGGCATCAGCCTAGCTCACAGCAACCTCAAACTCCTGGGCTCAAGCAATCCTTCTGCCTCAGCCTCCCGAGTAGCTGGGACTACAGGCATGTGCCACCATGCCCGGCTAATTTTTTCTATATATATATATAAGTTGGCCAATTTCTTTCTATTTATAGTAGAGACGGGGTCTCACTCTTGCTCAGGCTGGTTTTGAACTCCTGACCTCAAGCAATCTGCCTGCTTCGGCTTCCCAGAGTGCTAGGATTACAGGTGTGAGCCACCATGCTCGGACTGCTTTTTACTTTTAATTTTGTTTTATAATTATGTAAAATATTTATATGGTTCTAAGTCAGATATATAAAACGAACTATATTCAAGGAAGCTTAGTTTAATATCTCTGTCAATTCCTCTAGATGGCAACTTTTATTATGGTTTATCCTTCCATTTTTTAAAAACTATAATTAGATGCGTATATAGTAATATCTCCTGTCTTAAATAAATAATAGCATACTTCATGCTCAGGCAATCCTTCCACCTCAGCCTCCCAAAGTGTTGGGATATAGGCATGAGCCACTCTGCCCAGCTATGCACTTATTTTAAAATCAGACTTTTCTAAGCGAAAACAAATGTTTTCAATACTCAAACTCCTATGTATTCATCTTTTACACTGACTTGGAATAATCTCTACATCTTAACTGGTATCTCTGCAGTGACATAGAGGGTGTTTCTAGAAATGCGTAGCTGTGTCGTGAAACCATTGGTGATTTAGCACCTCTGGTAAGAGCACCACGCAGAAGGAAGTTCCCTGTCAAATGGGTGTGTGGAGCAGCCCTGTTCTCCCCTCCCCAGAGTTCCCGGAACTTACCCAGGGACTGCAGCCGTGACCTGCAGATTTCCAAGCCTGCCTGTCCTTTCTCTGTCTTTCATGGGCCTGTCTATTTCAGACTTGGTGGTGGCAGTCAACGGTATCTGGATCCTCGTGGAGACATTTATGCTGAAAGGTGAGCCCCAGCTTGGGGACTGGCCACCTTGGCGGCACACCTGGCTTGCCCTTGACCTGCTACTGCTGTGTCTTACAGGTGGGAACTTCTTCTCCAAACACGTGCCCTGGAGTTACCTCGTCTTTCTTACTAGTAAGTGTCTGGCACGGCTTGGCTGAACCGCTTGTCTTAAACGCTGTCTAGGAGAACTTTCCTTTGGTTTAGAATCTTGTGGTGCTTCTCTACAACAGGGAGCCGTAAAGAGATGGGGCAGAAATTTAGTCTGATTCCAACTTACCCTTGTTTAAAAACTCTTTCGTGGTTCTCTGCTGCTCTCGGGATCATGTCCAGGCCCCCTGGTGTGACCTGCACCGCCTGCTGGGCGAGGCCCCCAGCCCACCTGTTCAGCCTCGTGCCCCCCTCCAGCCGTCCTGAACAGCGACTCTCCGCCCTCCGCTGCGCTGCCTCCGGCCCCTGGGCCTGTACATGGCTCACGTCCTCCGCCTGGCGCTTTCGTCCCCACGCGCGTCTCTGCCTGACTTTCCTTGTCCTCTCGTCGAGTCCAAACGCTCCCTGTTCACTTGTCCTTCCTCCCGTAGACATGATAAGCGCTGTGCGTGCAGGGGTGCCTGTTCACGCTACACGCCCGGCACCCAGCGCGGCGCCTGGCTTGGACAGCGCCAGGTCATGGCTGTCACTTGGGTGGACGGATGGCTGTGCCCTGCCGAGCAGGGGGAGGGAGGATCTTTCTTCTTAAGCAAGTTGCCCAGGTGGCCGCCATCTGGACCAGGCCCCGTCCTGGAGCGAGAGCCTGTCGTGTCATGGGTGCGGCTGGGGTGGGGACGGGCGGCCTGAGGGGAGGCTGCAGACCACAGGGCAGCCTCGGAGGAGCCAGGCTGGGTAGGCGGGATGTGGCATCGGCGTTCTTCTCTCCGCAGTCTACGGCGTGGAGCTGTTCCTGAAGGTGGCGGGCCTGGGCCCCGTGGAGTACCTGTCCTCCGGATGGAACCTGTGAGTGAGGCGTGTCTCTGACCCTGCCTGAGACCCTGGCGCCCGCCGCGCGTCCCTCCCCGCCCGCCCGGCACCCACGCCGCTCCTGCAGCTGTGGAGGGGAGGTCAGAGGACAGGCCGAGCCCTGTGTCAACATGGAGCGGTTTTGCCCAGGGTCAGACTCCTGTCGAAGTCCCTCGGGTCGCTCACGCAGTCCTCCTGGCAATGGCCTCTGGGGTTCCTTAGGCTGGGTGGCCCTTCCTGAGTCATTAGGCTGTCTTCTCC